>VWPU01011370.1:80664-158980 GCA_013398955.1 Callaeas wilsoni
TTTCTTTCTTTCTTTCTTTCTTTCTTTCTTTCTTTCTCTTAGCCTCTTTTACTACTAAATAAAATACATTAATTTTTTGGCACCAACATCTAACCTCATTTGGTTTTAATCTCATTTTTGTGTATATTTTGAACCTTCAAAGTTCTTTCCGTTTTAACACAGAGACTTAATTTTCTTTGCTCTTCTGGGTTTAAACTGGAACACAACACCTCTGCCAACTGCTAACAAGGAGTTTGGGACATGAAGAACAGTGCCCTGTTTCTGAACACAGTATCAGTGCAAAACATTAGTAGCTAAAACTTAGGGTTTGTGCTGCTTAGTAGGTCACACCTTCAAAACTACAGACACAAAAGCACATACACAAACATTATATGCATATACATATATATATGTATATTACTCTTACATGTATGTCAGGAGTCCAATATGATTTTTTAAGTTCACTCTGATTTTCTAAGCTCATATCTGCTGGCCATATATCATAATCAGTGATATAGATGTAGACATTGATTTTTTAAAAATGTTTGTATCTCACCTGTCTTTTCAAAGTAGTTGTTTCTATGGTCTTTCTTTTTTTAATTGAATCTTACAAATTATTGCTGCTTAGAAGAGTTTCCTACCCAACCCTTCCAACTGAGTCCCCAAATTGTGGGAGGGTATCAAAGGAATGATGTTCACTGCTGTTTGACTTTGAATCACTGGCGAATGTTTTATGTAACTCATTTTCTTCCACACAATTAGATTCTAAGGACACAGAGACTAGGCTGTTTTTGTTTTTTTTTAATTCAAAGGTCTCAGTAAGCAAAGCATAATGTATTCTGCCCAAACTGTGAGAACAGAGCAATACAGAATAATTTACTTCACTAATGCCAAATTAAAATTCATAACACAATACTTTAATTACCATCTGAATCCAATTCTCAAAGAAGTTTGCCCTAATTGCATTGTTGATATGCATGGATGCAAATAAGATGTTGACTGTTTCCCTTGTAGCAAATGACTCCGTTTCTAATATGCAGACATCTAACAACATGGGGCCAAATTCATCCCGGGTAAAAAGCCATTAGAATCAGCAGAGTTATACCAGAGATGAATCAACCACTCTTCTCAGGAAAGCTGATCTAGTTATCAGCCTTTACGAATCGTCTCTCCAGGGCCTAGGGACAAACATGTTGTCCCTGCTATCCCTGAGCAAGACAGCGAAAAGTCTCCAGAACCAACCAACCAACCCCCCACATGCTGGGAAGACAAAAGTATGAAATGGGCATGTGTGAAACAATGTTTGCCAGAATGTAGTGGGGACACACAATCCCAGATGTTCTTCTTTGCTTTTGTGACAGCTCTGAATATGGATTCTATTCTTAGCCCACAAGCACAGGTGTTTCAGAGGAAGAGAGAGAGAACATCATATTGGATATGCAGGAAATTAAATAATATTCATCAAATAAGGGAGACAATAGCATGACATCATTGGGGCATTTTTGTAACTGCTATGTACTTCTCTCAGGTGAGCTACTTAAGTGGGGGACTTTGAAACATTCCAAAAAAAAAATAGGCTAAAAAGCCCTTATCTGTTAAATAGATGGGCAAAAAGAAGTTGTCACTTTTTTGTTGTTGACTAAAGCCAACTAAACCTCTTGCTTTCTGCAGGCTGTAGTTGTGTTCAACTTTATTTCTATCCCATTTGAAAGTATTTCTACTTGTTATATGCTAAATAAATTATTTTCTCAAGTAAAAGCCACCCATTCTCCTCATAACCAGATAATAAGCAATAAATATCTGTATAGGTGCCTGGTGTAGCCCCAGGGACATGTACAGAACGCAGCTGTGCTGCCTCAGTTGGGGCAGGAGACGGAAGAATACCAAGAGATCAGCTTGCTGAATGTGTTTTTATTCCAGTTTTGCCAGCTACACAGGATGACCTGAAGCCCTCCCACTCACTTTTGTTAGAGATTCTGGTCTAAGAGAAATAATATTCATAGTGTGTGTGTTCAGTTGTCTGAATAAGCCATGTTTTCTTAAATGACATCTGCAAAAGGTGAGGGAATGGGCTTGTTGCCCTTTCTTCTTTTATGATGTTTTAAAAAAATTTTGAAAAGTTTGCTTTTTTTTTTTTTTTAATTACAACAGAAATTCAGTCTCACTCTACTCTGCTGATCCTGGAAAAGTCTGTATTCTGTTAGAAAATAAATTGTTCGAGATGTTAGAAATACTGATATAAATAAAACACCACCAAAAGGGAAGCTGCTGTTGTTCCGATGTCTGGGTTTAGTTAATACCTGTGTATCTCAAAGGGCTTAATGGGGTCATTAAAACTCCCCTAACTGCACCACAGATGCTCTGCAGTTGTGTCACCTGCACGGCCTGAAGGAAGGCAACTACGTCTTGTGATGGCCAAAGCACAGCTGCTGGCACAGATCTCTGCATGGCTTGGGAAGCTCTGGCTTTGGTTCAGCTGCACAGCCAGGGTGGGAGGAAGGTGAGGCTGCAGTGGCTGGCACAGTTGTGGTTCCCCTGGGAATCCCGTCCTGGTGGTGGTAGTCCTCAATGGAAATAGGTGAGGTCATGCAGAAAGGCACTGGTCACGAGAGGAGAGCTCTTGCGTGACAGAAAGGCAGGGAAAGCCAAGAATAAGCTCGTGAATGTGTGGGTAGCATATTGCTGGAAATCTTGGCTCTTGGTAGTACTGCCTGGCTGTCTCTCATTAAAATTGGACCCAACTGCAGGAATTAGAGATTAAAAAAAACCCCAAGCCACCAATATTTAATAAGTAGAAAGGATACTATAGATAGAAGCCTTGAAGTCTACAAATCTAATAGAGAGACCCAAGGACAGGAAAAAAAATCTGTTTAGCAAGGCGACGAACACTGGGGGAATAATTTTTAAGTGGCTGGTGTCATGCTAGAATGTTAACAACGCAGAGCACCTGAATGCAAAGACTGATAGAAGATTTAAATCAGTAATATTACAGGATTGGGATCACCAGGCCCACCACTGTGCACTTATGGCCAGCAGGTTTCTGCTCAGAACCACTTTTCATCAGTGCAGCTCTCATTATTTGAGGCTGTGAGTTTAATTGATGATACACAGAAATTTTAGAGATTTTGTCTTAATATTCAGTAGTGTTGTAATTAAAAAATGAGTCCCTGAGAGAGCAATTGCAAGGGTCTCAGCGGTCTTGAGAAGTCATATACAGAGAAGCTGTCATGTTACGAGCCATTTTGAGTCATCCTGTGTTCAGAGCATTCATAAATAATCCGGATGTAAGAACAAAATGAATGTAAACATATATAAAGTTGGTTCGAATCTGTAAGTATATTTATTTGAAGTTCAATGCTCATTTTATACTCATGAAATGACAACTGACAACTTTTCCAGATAATGGAAAAGTAGACAGAAAAAGAAACAATTGTAAGGGTGAGAAAGTCAGACAGAGTGATACAGGAGGCTTGGTAAACTGGTCAAGACAAAGAAACTGCATTTCAATACAGACAAATGTGGAGAGACGAGCAGGGATAAGAATGGTGGCAGACTTTCACAGCAGTGGATCTGGCAAGCGATGACTCCAAAAGTAGTGGTCTTAGGCATAAACAGTTCAAAGTGAGCTCCAAATCTCAAGCTGTTTCAAAATAGTTAATGTAACCACAAAGCAGAAAGTAGCTACAGTGCTGGCTTTAAGATGGACACATCTCAAAATAGATGTTTGAAGATTCAAATGGAAATTAAATACATTTGTATGCATGTGTATACAGAGATACACATACACGTTTCCCAAGCTTGACAGCAAAAGCTTTGCATTTGCAAGCTTCAACAGATCTAAATTATTCCGTGTAGAAAGAGACTGAAAGATTAGAGTGCTCTAGATTCACCTTCAGGCTGACAATATATTGGGTGTTAATGGACTCTTCAGGAAGGAATCTGGGATCTCTAAGTTTCAAGAAGAAAAAAGTAAGGGATAAAAAATTATCACTGGAATAAACTGAAAACTGTGAATTTTCTGTGTCATGACATATTTTTGGTCATTACTGCTGTTCAGGAAAGCATCTGAGCAAAGCAATTCCCTGCTGTGATTCCAGGTAAATTATTGAAGTCAGGATAGGAGTAACTGGATTTGAGGCAGGGGAAGTAGAGGAAGGCTCTCAGTAGAGTCTGTTGCAGATGAGTTAAGTGCAACAGCAGTTACTTCTTCCTTTGGGGTAAGGTGTGGGACTACACAGGAAGGACAAAAAGAGGGAAAAAGTAAGCTATTCCCACCGTTAACATGGATAAATGTAGTGTGTGCAGCTGTGACTGCAGAGCCTCCAGTTTTGTGCCACTGTATCTGGCTCCACTAACCCAGACAAGAATGGAAACTGAGTTCATAAAGAGGAGGACAGGAGGGTGTTCCTGCCATTGATACAGAAACAACTGGATTAAAATGGGGAGGCTTGGCCCCTTGGCCCCTAAATACGTGCAGGGCAAGAGGAACTACTTTCTACTTTGGTCCTCCCCAGCCATGAGAAGACAGTTCATTTGAACAGATCTTGGCTGTGGAAAATCATGCTGCCTGTAAGGGCAGGGAATCTTACAGTCAGAGGGGAGGCAAGAGGAGACTCATAGAGGGCTAGTACTAAAATTTCAGACAGTGAGCATGAATTTTTTCAGAGCAGGGTCTGTAATGCACTCCCATAGGACCTGCCCAGATGCATCACTCAATCCAAAGAGAACAGCCAGCATTCAGCAAAAACTGTGTCATGTTTCCTTTATTTTAAGTTTAAATTAGTTTGTCTCACTTCTTTTGATGTGTGATTGTGACTGTCAAAAGAAATCCCAGTGGTAAAGCTCACCTTGTGCTCTACATGCTGTGTGTCTCTGAAACCATCTCAAAGCTGAGATCAGGAGAGAGATCAAAGATGTCCCTGCTTGAACTGAAGCAGGAGTGTTGTATTAGAGCTCTTCTGAGTTGGATCCTGTAAAGTTTACCAGTCATCTTCAGCAGGGGTTATCAATTTAAAATTTTTGGGTTAGAAGTAGCTTTGTCCCTAAGATTACTAGCATAGTCTCTTCTTAATTTTATTCCTAGAATATCAAAATATATTTCATAGGGTGTTGGGGTATAACCCCTGCTGGCAGCTAAGCACCACACAGCTGCTTGCTTGTTCAGTCTCCCGAGGGAGATGGAGGAGAGATTCAGAAGAATAAAAGTGAGAAAACTTGTGGGTTGAAATAAAGATAGTTAAATAGATCAAGTAAAAGCCCCATGCACAAGCAAAGATAAAGAAGGAATTAATTCACCACTTCCCATGGGCAGGCAGGTGTTCAGCCCTCTCCAGGACGGCAGAGCTCCATAAGGACAGGTTACTTGGGAAGACAAATGCTGTCATTTCAAACATTCTTCGCTTCCTACTTCTTCTCCCAGCTTTATATACTGAGTATGATTCCATAGGTTATGGACTACCCTTTCAGTCAGTTGAGGTCAGCTGTCCAAGCTATGTCCCCTCCCTTGTGCACCCCCAGTCTGCTCGCCGCTGGGGTGGGGTGAACAGCAGAAAAGGCCTTGACTCTGTGTAAGCCCCGCTCAGAATTAGCTAAAGCATCCCTGCGATTGTCAACACTGTTTCCAGCACAAATCCAAAACACAGCCCTACATTAGCTGCTATGAAGAAAACTAACTCTACTCCAGCCAAAACCAGCACATAGGAAAAGTCAATGGTGTTATATAAATAACTTGGAGTTCAGAGAAAAATACTGTCAAAGGTTTTGTTTCAACATAGTGTGCAAGCACTTCACAAGCGTTCCCATCAACACTTGTCACACAGGAATGGGAAGAAGTTATGAGGTCTGAGACAGACAATGCAAATTGCTACATATACCAGCAAATTCTCTTTCTTTTAAACCATTTCTGGCTGCTAAATTATCTAAAAGCTGCTTTACAAATCAAAGACTATGGGATGCCAAGAGCAGGGCACCTTGACATTTGTTTAAACTTGCACTGGGAATGTTATATATAATGGTCCAAGAAATATCATTTAATGTTTTTAAATTCATATTCTATTCATTTAAGTGGAAGAACACTCACTAAATTTCTAGCATAGCAGTATCTCATGTGCTAGTTTTAAAACTATGAATCCTTTAAAATTAAAGAATTTAAAACTGTTAGATATTTACTCTCACCTACGGAACTGACTAATTTTTGTATTCTCTTGTTTATTCTGTGAAATTCAGACAGTCAATTTCACTTTGATTTGGAATTATTTTCACGTTTTGATTTTAGCAAAGCTAGCAATATCTGTTTTCCTTACTGAGGTTTTCTTAAGCTGTTAAACCCTAAGCACACAATAGCTAGAAGGTCATCTTTGCATTAACATCACTTACTTGATATTTTCTCTGATATCTCTTTTTAGACCTGGAACCATCATATGCTTTTACTTGATTATGAATAGTTTTCTCTTGAATAAGAAACCATCACATGAGATATTTTGACAGAATTGGGCACCTGGTTCCTTAAATTATAATTTAGCTCTTCAGTCTGTCACTGGAGGAGAAAGAGGTGTCTTCTGCCACTCCAGAGGCTGTGTCACACATATAATAGCCCATTACAGCTACTAGTAAAATAATAGCTCAGTGAAAAGAGATCTGTGTTATGGAGCTAACCTCAGCTGACAGAGCATGTAGAAGCTGCCATTTGGGTGGAGAGTGATGGGGAAAGGAGAATGTTCCATTTCTCCCTTTTAAAGGAAATAAGAAAATTCAGCCAAAGAAACCTACCCATATTCCCACTGCCAACAAAGACAAATAAACTCACCTTTTGGCCACTTCTGTGGGTCTGTTATTGTAGTGGAACCTTGGAATTACAATATATATTTTGCCACTCTCCCTAAACTGTGGTTATGATTTGGCTTGTGGTCCACAGCTCCAGATTTAGCTGCAGACTATAATATAAGGCTGCTGTGGGGTTTTTTGTGCATGCATGTGTGTTTTTGTTTTCCCTCAAGCAAGAGATTTCCTTTATTTTAACGGATACTGTTGTGCTCTTATAAAAAGGTCTGCATGAAAGTGCTGTGATCTGGCTCCCACTGCATGCCCCAACAATGAATCAGGGCATAGATATTTAGGATCACAAAGGCAAGTGGGAGGTATGCTGCTACACAGTAGATGGCACAGAAACTAGTGTAGGGCATTAAAACCAAAGGGGAAAAGTGTTGTTTTAAACCTTCCTAAAGGGAGCTCTTTGACCCTGCTAATTGATAATAATAAAGTGTGAGAGAAAGCAAACATCAGTAGTTGTAAAACATGCCTCTGTAAAGAAAGCTGGAAAAAAAAAGAGGTTAAGTTTCAAAGCAACTGTTTATGTCTATATTTGCAATGGGTTTGGAGCACAGCGAAACCAACTAGCGCACCATAGCATTTGTGATTTACCACAGCATCATGAGGCAAGCATGAGTTGACAAAAGACAAATGCTGCCGACTACATCAATCAGAGTTCTTTGGACAAAAAAGAATTTATTTTCAGAGAAGTTCGCCAGGGCACTGGAAGATACAGGCATTTGTGAGGGGTGCTACAAATTTCGCAGTGGCCCAGCAGTAGGAGCTGTTTTTGCAGAGGTCTGTGGGAGCACTCTGCTCAGAGCCAAGGCAGTGCAAGAAATGTATCACAAGACATTCTGAGTCAACAGTTCTGCAGAGACAAAAATGACACTCCCCTGCTTAGGGAGTGCTTGCTGCTTGTGAGAGCAGCCAGTCTAAATAGTGGATTGTGTATCGAAGTGCTGGTAGATCAATACATTTGATATCCAGCTATTAATGCCTGGTATGATGGTGCAAGAGAGCAACGCTCTCAGAAGTTTCATCGCGTGTGCATCACATCTGTTTAGCAGGTTCTAATGGACTTTATTTTTACCTGCCAAAGAGCTTTTTCAGGAGGTCGTACATGTGGTGAGTGACCTGAGCTTTTCTTTCCTGAGGCAGATTGCTACTCTGATTTGTTTTAGCATCATTTTGAAGCATCCAAAACTACTGATCAAGGCTTTAGGATGTACATTTGACAGAGGACAGTTTGCCATGAACATGTTCAACATGGTCAGAGTCTTCCTTTATCCTTTTAAATTCTAAAAATTTTTTTAAAGGTTTGATACCTGGCATGGTACAAAGGTGTAAAGCATGTGCTAAGAAATAACTGAAGCAAGTACTTCAGCTGTAATTGTCAATGAAAATTATTGAATCATGCCAAGCTTGTTACTAATCAGAGACATGGGAAGGATATCCTTCTTCATTTGCACTAGGAGATAGACAAGGGAGCACCAATAAGTCAGGAAAATTCACTCCACTCTGAATTACCAATAAATTAGTCCACTGGCAGTATGTCTTTAAGCTCATGCTATTGAGTATTGATTTTGAACCCTCCTGCTGTGACTCAGTCCGGGGGAGGCTTGCAGAGAAGTGTGAGCTGAGATCATCAGATATGTTACAGATTTCATGTTTGAGGCTGGTTCCAGTTGCTCTGAGTAAAGGTCATAATAAACTTCTTTCTTGAAGGCAAAATAAATGTGACTGAAAAGACTGAAATGCTGGGCAGGATAGATGGAGCTGCAGGAACCCAAAATGCCTTTCGTGGGTGTTACACTGTCATCTATGAGGTTCTCATCTAGCCAGGCAGCACTAGGGTTCCACCACCTAGCCAAATGATACCATGCTGGGGGTGGAGACACTGGAAAATCACAGAGGAAGCCAAGATCTGCCTTGCAGTTCTGCGGTTGCAGGTTTCATGGCTTCAACATACGCCTTGCCAGATGAAGAAAGCCCTTGTTTGCCAATGGAATGATGTAAGGCAATTTCACAGCCTAATTTCTCGCCCTCCCTGTGGAAGGTGGAGACCAATCCTCCTGCGGTTAATCGAGGGGCCATGATTCGCCAAGATTGCCTTTGTAGCAAGTCCAGGCAAGGGGCTGAGGGTGCCCTCTCCTTCACCTTGCAAGCTGCTGGGAGCAGCACATGGAGGAAATCTCTCCCAGGAGCCTCCACAGCCACTCTGTTCCTTCTTGACGCTTTTTGACACAAGTTGCTTTTAACAAGGTAAACACTGTTATGTTTCCAGCAACAGATGTGCTCAGGGAGCTAGAAAGCATCAGGGGTTCCTGAGCAAAATCACAGTAAAATCCATGACTGAATAGGGCCTATCTCAAGCCCTCAGCCACATTCACCTTCTTTTTGAAGGGTCCCTTCAAACACTTTAACTGAGGTTTCTACCTCTTTGCTCTAGTGAGCTGGAACAGCAACAGCGATTTGCTGTGCAGAGATAAAGAGGAATAGAGGCAAGATACAGTGACCTGATCCCCATCACCACCAGGAGATGCCTCTTCAGTCAAGCGGCTCTTTCACAGATCTCATCCTTCTATTCAGTAACTGGACTTCACTGTGGGTCAGTCCTCTCCTATGATTCCTGGTCCCACAGTCACAGAACACGTTTGTAATGCCTTAGTTTTTTGTAAAGTAGGTAATTTCTCTTGGCAAGAATGTGATGAGTAATAGAATCCTCGACTGTGGGAAAGGGAGTCAGCCTTGGGCACTGGGGATGCAGCGAATGTAGTGAGGTGGAGATTCTTTGGCAGTGGTGTGTGTTGTTTTGGGACACTCAGCTACACTGAAGCTATACTGGAACAGATGACTTTGAGCAGCAGGAAAATGTGGAGAAGGAAGAAGAATCTGGATGTTTTTTGGGCTGCTCATCTGCTAAGTTTTTATAAATAATGGCCACTTCCCAATCTTAAGTTGCAGTACAATCAAAATCAAGACAAGAAGGATAGTGGAGAGGATAAGTCTTGGAAAGGTGCTCGGGAAATTCAGTCAGGAATTCAGCTTTAGGACAATACCATTAGTTTGCACAAATGACAGAAAACTTGTGTGAGATTCTGCCTTTTTTTAGTTGAAGAAAAGAGATAAATCCTGAAAAAAAAAGTAAAAGCTCAAAGATCTTTGGACTTTAAAGCCCACACTTATTTTGCTATCTAAAAGCTCTTAGAGGTTTTGCATATGTGTTTGGATGCTGTGCCGGTTTGGACACAAATTTAGGAGGAAACATGGCAGCAGAAGTGTTTGAGAAAGGAGAGGAAATCATCCAGATTCTCCTGGAAGCTGGTTTTGCCATCAAAAAGAGCAAAGTCAAGGGATCTGCTCGAGAAATACTTCTGTAAGTGCTGGGTACTTCTGGGGTCCCTCCCAATCCCAGCATGAAGGAGCCCTCCCACACACCGGTCCTCATCTCACCATGATGCTGAGATCTTCTCCAAGCTGCATTGTCTATCCCTGTTTTCCTCCACAGCGAACTCAGTCTTCTTACGGGTTCAAGTGGAGACAGAGTGACCTCCAAGGGCTACAAAGAGGTGAATTTTTGGCAGTTAGGATGCGCGGTGTCCTTGGAGGATCTCAGGTGCCAAGCACAACACAGCCCAAGGCTGTGTTCTGTTTCTCGTGTAGTCTCCTGCTTCGGGGATTACACTGGCTGCTGTAGCTGGGGGGTGCCCCCAGAGTGTGTTTTGGCAAAGCTGCGCTGCCAGGAAGCGCGAGGGCAGTCCTACAGGCTGGCTGCTGGGCACAGAGCCAGGCTGGAGACCTGGCTCCCTGCATATCCTCCCAGAGCGAGAAAAGGAAAGATTTTTTAACAAATTAAGTACTTTTCTGATCAAAATCAAAAAAGTTTGTGCTTCCAAATTTTGTTTTATAAAGCCATGTTTCTGACTTTAGGCCAGCGTCCCTCATGATCCAAAGGATTACATTTTGCACTCATAATTCATTTATTCAGACACATTTATTTTGCTAGAAATTAATATTGGAAAATTATTTTGAACAAATGGAATCACAGAGAGAGCAAATGAAACCATTTCAAACCTTTAGAGATGGAAACAATTTTTTTTCTGCCAGGAACTCTGCTTGGATTTCACCAGATGTGGGGGCTGGTCCCCAGTGGAGAACAGACCTTGCCCTTTGATGGGATCCACTGAGGCCTCGAGGAGGGACTGTGGGATTTTCTGCCTCTGAGCCCCAGCTGTCACTTCTTCTGCCACTGGGATGAGCTGGGCCAATGGCAGCTTTGCTTTTGCTGTGGATTTTGTGTAAGGGGTGTTCCAAAAACCTGCTGATGGTAGCAGGTTTAAAATCCCTGGACTGATGGATGGAAATGACTGCTGGAGCGAACTGAGCACATTACCCATCTCTTCCCTTTTTCACAGGAGGAAGCCCCTCACACTACAATAGTTCTCATTGTTGCCCTGATTATTTACTCAAGACACCATTTTGTTCTATTTTGTGCCTTGTTCATGTTTCATAGTTCAGTACAGGGCGTTTCCTCCATAAAATTCAAATCTTAGCATTCACATGCTTATTTTGTGACATGGAAAACCATATCTCCTTTTTGCACAGGAATGCACACCTTTGAAAGTCTTGCTTGGAACCCCTTCTCTGGATTCAGTGGTATTTATTAATAGCAGAGAGGCAAATCAAATCTCTAGCACTTCTCCAGTGTGGGAAAGGTAACAGCCCTTTGCATTACAGTGCCTCTCCTCTAATTCTAAACACATGTGGGTTGTCCTCTGTGAAGTGAGTGAGGAGGCTTTTTTTTTTTTAAACTTTACTGAGATAAGCAATTTGCAGTGGCACAGACAATCTGCTCTGTTAAGAATCTGGCACCATTTACAGTGGCTGGAGCAAGAGACTCAGCAGTAGATTAGTGCTAATTTCTCTTCACACAAATAATGGCACTGATGACTCTTGACCATGTGACAGGTTTGTGAGTGATGAGCCTTGAGACTCCAGTAGTGACACTTTTCTTTCTCCATACTGGTAAATTATTCATTATTGGTGCAGCCCTGGGAAAACATAAAAAAGAAAGAGCGGGAGAGAGGAGGGATTATGTTGCTAATGATAGAAACTGCTGACAAGTCCATTGGGGTTGGGGCTGGGGTTGGAAAGAAAGATTGCAATATGGGGGCAGGTTGAGGCATTGTGTTATACCCATTTCAGAATACAGTATCCAAGGTTCATTTCAATAAGATTCCTCAGAAATGAAAGCAAGGATAAGTGCTAACTGGGCAATTTGGGGTCTCTCTCTGTGTGTGTGTGTGTGTGTGTGTGTTTGTGTGTGTGTGCGTGCACGTAATAAAAATGCAGGTGCTGCTGGTTTGCACCTTGATCAAATGCTGTTCATTCTAAGGTTTTTCACTCTATTTATGTGAAAATCCCTCTGTGCTTTCAGTACACTCCTTATTTGTAGTGCTTCTGAATGAACACTGTTAAACATTTTCTTCATTCCAGCCCAGAACTGGATATAAGTGAAGCAGGACAAAGAATTTCCCTGATAGAGAATTTGTGAGAGACTGAGTTAGGGCTTGCTGAAACCTATCTGAATAAAAGAGCATTGTTCATGTGGAATCCCATGGCTGCTCCTGCTGGTATGTGCTGTGCTGCTTGTCACTACAGGTTTGAAGCGTGTGTCATCCCTTCACAGCTTAGCTGCTGAAGCACTGATTAAGCAATACTAGACCTGTCCAAGTAAGACAATGTGGCATTTTACCTGTCTTTAATTTCTAGCTGCTAATTTGCCATGTTCTTCCTTTTTTTTTGGAAAAGTACAACACGGGATGCCATTTTTCTCACCCGCCTGCATGCAGAGGTGATGGTTTTTAACAAGCGCCTGTCTGAAGCATCTCTCCTCCACCTAAGATTACTCTACTTGCTCTTTGCTTCCATGGGTACATTAAAAAAACAAACCAGGAGCACAAAAGCAGTGGCAGCCCAAAACCTGGAGCTGCAAATCTTTGTATGAGGGAAAAGAAAGGCCTACGCTGCAAACAGAAAGGGATGATTGAATGGAAAGAAAATTCCTAATCCATTTGTACAGACTACCACTCCTGTGCTCAATCCTTCAATGCTATTATTAAGTCAACCCTGAACATCCGTTTCAATAACTGATTTGTGCATAATTCAGGGAAGACATGTGATGTGCTCCTGCATTTCAAGAAGTGTTGAAGTGGCCCTTTCACAGTGGGCAGGTAGAAGTACCTGGGATTCTCTGAAGCAGCAGTGAAGACCACCCAAATCTAGATGTGGGAAAAGAACATCAATTTTCCAACAGCTTCAGCTGCTCCATGAGAGCAGAGGAGTTGGCTAAGCAGCTTCAGGTGCTCCCAGCCTGGAGAAGACATGTCTTTTCAGGATGTGCTAAGATATTTTCTGAAGGAGAGAGAGTTTCTTCCATGTTACCCACCCCCTCACGTTGAGCCACGGCAGTTTTTACCCACATCTCTGCGAAGTGTCCATCTCCAGTGCAGCTCTCTGAATGTCAGGAGCTATTTCAGTCCTCTCTAGGAAGAATTCCTACATCTCCCATCTGTGTCTGCACCTGATGGCTGTCTGTCATGTTGAAGTCTAACCAAGAGAGTGCTTGGAGCACAGAGAGCAGCCTCGCCAACCCTCCACACTGCATATAAATGCACAGCTTCACTCTCCTGTCTATAGGACTGTTCTCTGGGCACAAGAGCTTCTTACAGATGAATTTATTCTGTTCATGTTCTGCATCCCATCCCCAGAAGGTGATTCAATGCCAGATCCCACGCTGCAGGTGAAATGGTCCCCCTCCTCCTCTGAGCTTCCTCATGGCAAGATCAGAGGAGAAAAGGCAGTTGTCTTCAGTACCTCCAGACCCTAATCTATATCAAAGCACCCCAGGGGATATTGCAGTCTCTCAGTATCCCACAGGGTCATCCCTGGCTCTGCCTAGCTATGCAGCAATGTTCAAGGCTAGCACAGCTGCTCTCAGACCTGGAAGGACTCAAAAGCAGAAGCAAAGCAGGCAGTGGGCTGATGAAGGGAAAATCTCTATGAAAACAAATTAGAACAGGAAGCCAGACAGTAACCAACAAAATCATCAATGGGATGCCTCCTTTCCCTGTATTCCCATCCTTTGTCTCCTTGGTAGTTCCTCCATTCTTGCTGTGTTTGCTAGGGAAAAGAGGAAATAAATCTCAAAATTAATTCCTTGTTGACTGGAGAACAGAAAATACTTCCATACTTGAACATATTCTGATGCTAAATACAGCCCTGTTGGGTTTTTTTACTGCTCTCTCTTTTTTTTCCCTTGCAATGAATTTTTGCAAAGAATTGCGAAATTCAGTCTTGTTTGTTTGTTTAAATCCTTAAGATAGTCACTTCAGGAAAAAAACCAATCCCCAATTCTAAACTTTGCTTTTTAAAAATAATAGATTATTCATGGCTAGAAATGAATCCTTCACCATTACTCTATCTTTAGTAAAAGACAGATGAAAAGACAAGAGAACACGGGTTGGCTCCATGTCCAAGGGAGTGGGACAGGCACACAGGAGCCTCCTTTCTGCTGCAGGCTGCCTTTATTGGCAAAAGCAGCGTTAAATAAACCCACCAAACAGCCAACAGCACTCTGGGGGCAGCTAAGGAGGAATCTTGTCCATCTACTCCAGCTGAGTTATCTGCTTCTACCTGTTGCATTGGGAAAAGGGGGTGTGGTGCTGCCATAACCTACATTCCCATCTGCTTCCAGGAGCAGAGTGAAGCAATGGTCCCCGTATCTTTTCTCGGGGTCCTAGCTATCAGCTTGCACAGCTCAAAGTAATCTTTTTTAATATACTTGAAAAGTAAGCACTTGAAAAAAAGGAGGTAGATGAAACAAGCACTTAGAACTCCTTGCTACTGTGTCATCATAACTATGCAAATCTGCAAAGGAATTGATTGCTAAGCGGAGTAAAGGACAAGCTATAAGCATGTTGTTCTGTTTAATCGTGCAGGTGCTTTCGTATACAAATATTTGTCAGCCAAATCCTGGGAAATGTTTATTCCTTAAGTCTATAAACTAGAATAAGAAGGAAAAGAAAGCAATGACACAGTTCTCAGATAGTGGAAGCCAGAAGGAACTCCATTTTTCATTTTTATTACAACAGTAGAGGTTTTTTTTTCTTTTTCTCATCTTTTTTTTTTTAAAGAAGTTCTTCAAGGTGATTCATAGTGTTGGTACTTATAGAGATATATGAGCCCAAGGCTACCCATTTAAAAATCCTGAGAAACTAACTTCAAGGAGAGACCTCTGAACAATCCATTTACACAGATATGCTCCTGCATCTGGGTGGGTTTGCTTATTTATTTATTTTATGGCCAAAGGGATATGAAAATGATGCAGGATTGGCTGAGTGCTGCTTAAAGTTTGAACTGATGTCAGAAAGTGCCAGGCAAAATGACAGGGGAAAGTGCATCCCTTATTCATCTCATGCAATGATGGCTGTTTTGTTTGGAACCACTGAAATGATGCAAATAGAGCTATTTTTTTTTAATGTTTCACAGCAGTCTCTTCCCACGCTCTGATGCGCGAAAGGGCACCCCACAGACAAAATTTGATTTATGCTATTTTTGATTTATATATGTATTTTTGTTTACTTAGCTTATGAAGCATTTTTTAATATCTTTGCTATTCCCTTACCCATGCAGTATCTTTGTGCTATTAGTATGTATAGCAGACAAATATTTATCTACTACATGAGCAGCCATTCTGTTCAATTCCTGAAACGTTTAAAATATATCAAACTAGTTCGACACCAAAAGCATTTTAAAAAACAGCATCAGCAAAACATCTAGTTGGTTTGGCCAATAATTCAATAGCAGCTGTTTGTTTGCTTTGGATTTGTTGTGGATTTGGGTTTTGTGTGTGTGTGTGTCTGTGTGTGTCTGTGTGTGTGTGTGTCTGTGCGTATGTGTAAGTAGGATGGGGTGTTTCAGTCAAGAAATAGTGGGGACAAAGCGAGGCTGAGGTTCTTTATCCCCTCCTATCCCTGGCCCAGGATTTACAGCACATATCTGAGACATCGGAGGGCAATTGCTGTATGAGGCACTGGACCGTGGATTTTCCCCTGGCTAAGGGCTGCTGCGAAGTGTGGGGATTGCTTCATCTGTCCTGCTGGCACTTTGCTACTGAGGATAAGGGACAAAATATTCACTATACTGGGCTCTGAAACTCAGATATCTCATCTCCCTGCTGTTTCTCAAACACCTTCTCTGTGGGGTGGGTTAGCAGGGGTAATATTTGCTGTAGCAGCTGCATATAGCATCAATAGGAAGGGTGAGGAAGGGTGAAGCAAATCTCCTCCTAAGAGAACTTGGTAGACTGTTGATGCTGTTCATTCCTTGGAAAAAATGTGTTCAGATGCATCCCAGGAAAGAAGGAGACAGATCCTGAATCTGCCACCTCTCATGTGCTTGGATCTCAGAGATGTAATAAAGGGAGAACAGGGGAGGAACTGGCATTTCTGTGGTTCCTTGGTTTCCTTTCCTTAGAGGTAAAAAAACAAACTGTGCATTTTTAATGTACGTAGAAGTAAATCTTGCACTCAAGTCAATGGGATTTGGTGAGAGTTGTATTCAGAAGGACATACAAACCAAGGATCAATCAGTAATCAGCCCTATCATAACATCAGGTCACCAGAGAGGAAACAGTGAAGGAAAAAACAAATCCAAAAAGTGTTCAAATTGCCAAGCCGACCAGCAGTGCTTTGTCTGTAATCTGCCTTCTGTGGGTAAGAGATATTTAAGGATGCACTTACAGCAGGGGAAACGAGTTGGACCAGACTGGCCTCCGGACAGACACCAAGAAACGAAAAAGAAGAACATGCTCCCAAAAACTTTACCTTTAAAATTACATTTTCATGGACTGTGAAGCAAAAGATATAATTTGTTCCTATTCAACACTCTTCTTGCTGTTGTCTGTGCAGATTAATTATTCTATGGCCACAACATATAGGAAACTTGGGGTGGTCGACGAAGTATTTCAGTTATTGCTCCTTTTATGCTCCTGTTATTTTTCTTTCTTGCCAGCTCGAGGTAATATCTTGATTGCTGCCAGTTTGTTTGATGTCAGGACCAGCACAGTGCTGGCTTGACATGTGCACTAAACACGCTGACAGCAGCTAGGAAGTTCATTGATGCTGGTATGGCAAGAAATGAATGGACTCCAGAAGCAGCAAAATGCACTCTTAGTACATCACAGTGGAGGCTTCACTTTCCCGTGAGATACTGGGCTATTACTTGTCTGTGAGACACACTTCAACACATCGTGTCAAACAGCAGAATCATGAGAAAACTTGTGAAGTATTCCCATTAAGGCTAATTGATTTTTAAATACTCTATTATCCAAAGTTGGCATCTAATTATTTCTTTCAAGATCCTGACACGTTCCTAGTAGTCACAAGAAGCAATGATTGTTCAGGATGTAGCGCTGTGGTGGGCAGCAGAGCATCCATCTGAAAGGGAAAGACGAGGCTTTTTACTCTTTTTTTTACTGACTTGTCTGAGGCTGCTGCAAGAGGAATTGTGGTGCAGTAAAAGATGTGTGAGATGAACGGATGGGAAGCGTGAGGATGTAGTCAGGCTCCAGCTGGACTAAGATTTCTATACAGAGATCAAACTGTTCTGTCAGATAATTTATTACCTTTCTCAAACAAATCAGGTTGGCCTTAGGGTCATTAATGTTTATAGTAAAGTTCTAATTAAGCAATTTTAAACCTTATGCTCAGCAGAGATCACACTAAAAAAAAGCCACAGACCCCTTCTTGTGCTATATTCTCCCTCTGATTTCGTGATGACAGTATTAATTGACTAACAGCAATAGAAATTAGATCAAATGTTGTCAGGACTAACCAAGGTTGCTGTCTACAGCACGCACAGATTCAGTACAGCGAGACGCCCAGCCTGACTCCCCTCTGGCTGGTATTTCGAGCAGTTGTTTCTGTCTGTACGAGAACGGTGTGAAATGCCATTAAATGAGGGAGCTGCATTTCACGTGTTCTGCAATGACTTCCCAAGGTGTCCATGCTGTGGGACCAGTGTCTGGGAGCTGCTCCTCCCAGTGCTCACGTCCCGAGCAGCCTGCCTCTGAGAGCTCCTTTCAGTATTAAGGAAGCGATAAAGGAAGAACAATAGCAAGTAATCTGTGTGATGATTTGGGCCCCATATGACCGTACATGAGAACACAGCTCTGAAAATGGATAGTGCACGTGTCCTCTGTAGAGAGAAGTGACACAACATGTCAGCTTTGTAGCAGATGGAAGACTTCTCCCCATTAAAATACACAGAAAAATCAAAATATTCTATCTACCTAGACCATTGCTGTAAAATATGGTCAAGTATTTCATGTTTAATCACAGAAAAACACAAACAAGCTGAAATTGCTCAGATTTTAACAATTTGTTCTTTGAGACAGTACAATTTCTTCTCAATATCCTGACTTGCCATAGTTGTTGCTTCATACTTAATGTTCACTCATGCAGGCCAGCCAAAAATAAAGTATTTCCACAGATTAAAACTGCCTTGAACACATATGGGTTTGGTTTAAAAGAAATAGATGGAGTTTGAAACTATAACTGTTTCAGGAAATGAAATACAGTTTTGCGTTTTTGTAAGGTCTTTAAATATTTTATGAAGTACCAGTGTTTGCTTGTATTTTTTTTTAAAAACACCCTCTTATGTATTTTATTATGTACTTTAGTTGGAAAGACACCAAAAGGAGAGGGAGAAAGAATCTTACACCTATGTACAGAACCGAGCTACCAACCCATATGATTATAAGAGGAATATAAGGACACAAGAGCAAATACTGTTAATTCATTGTCTTTATTTGTTACACACATTTCTTTGATTAGAAATATACATATAGTTGGTAAGGGAACATTGCCCTGAACAAAATGAAGTAACTGTGTTGTCTAGGTATATAATACATGTTCTGTAACAGTGTCCTTTAATCTAATTGCCTAATTACCTTTGCTCTTTATCTGGAAACACTCACAAGAAGGTCTTTAGGAAAAGTGACTATGTTGGGCTCGTTAGGAGTCTTCTGTATCACATGAAGGTAGGTAAACAGGTAAGCCCAAACCAGTTTTGGCATCCACATGCAGAAGCACACACTGTAACTACAAAACAGCATGTTCTGAGTCTGTGTTTTCTCTGGGTAGTAGTAGCAAGAACACTGTGTTCATTTAAATTAAACCAGTTCCTTGGATAATAACAAAGTAATTAAAGAAGCCACCGAGGAAAAAGAGCCAATTTATTTGAATCATGTTCATAAAAACTACAACATGAGCCTGAAGGTAGAATATAATGTAGTTAAGATGGCAGATTGATGATTTTTAAAAATGCATCTTGATATTATTTTAAATTATTGTCTCTAGTCTGATAATAATAATGGATGTGAATATTTAATTTTATGATAGGAATGATTCCTTCAGTTAAGTCAAATTCAGATAAAAAGCTGTCATGCTTGTTGTAAGTCTACTTGGTCTCTAAAAAATATATTAAGATTTGGTCATTTTAATGTATTCCTATTTCCATAACTCTCACTGTAATTGCAAGAAATGCAGGCACTTCACTAGGTGAGTTCAAATCCATGTTGTTAGATCCTGCAACATGTCAAATGGAGCACAAGAAAAATTGCACTCGAAATCTTGGAGAACCTTCTATTCTTTAAAATGCCCCCTACGCTGAACTTAAGGTTTGCCTATCAATCATAACTAGAGGCCTACACAAGGGAGAAAGGAAAGGTTTAACATTTTGCAGCTCTCCAAAGTTTCACTGACGCTCGTCTGGTTTATTTTTGTATTAATTCATTGAATCATGGATGATAAAACACTTTTGGTAGCCATTTCTTAACAGTTGGCCTAAAGAATGGGCCATCCATAAAAGCCTAACATCAAAACACAAATCAGGCTGACTTATTGAATTTTCTGTAACCAGGACAAGGTGGGCACCTGTCTGTTCCTTCTACCTACCTACGCTATCCAATGTCTTAACATAGGAGAGACGTACTTTCGTTCAGGGAAAGCTCTTACTTTGGGAATAGTAGGCTTCATCTCCACCAGAGATTTATGGACTTTGGTAAAACGTTTCTTTTTTATTATTGTTAATAGTGACAAAACAAGTTTTGAGAGAGCACTAAGGTGCAAAAGAACCAGAGTGACAGCCATTACAAGTGGTAACTTGTGAGTAACCCTATAACCATCTCCTGTGTGCTTCTTTGGGGTGCACTCTGAATTGCAACACGTAACAAGTTTCTGTTGATTTTTTAAAACTTTGCTAACACATGTTACAGAGGCCTCCTGTGCCCATGTGTCTGTGCAGTAGCACTCTATGGAGATTTCCCTTGCTATCCCTAAGCTTGGTGGTCCCAGTGCAACTGGGGCGATTCCTGGGCTCTAGGAAATTAGGCAGCTTGCTAACTTATACCATCATTACACCGATATTACAAGGAGTCAAGGATCTGAGGATTCATATTAATACTATACCTCTGCTTTATCATTTAGGCAGAAATATCTGATGCTTAATTCAGGGAGGGAATCTCAGTATTTCTAGCAGTACCTAAACTCGGGGTTTTTTTTTTTCTCCTCAATAATCTGTCCTGAATACATCATTTCAGTTCATCTGCCACCTACCATCAAACCTGTTATTCTAAGGCAAGCTCATACAGAATCCACTTACAAGTTTATTCATGTTAATCCAGGGTCAGAGGCGGCACAGACACAGGCCAGGGCAGGATGCTGAATCTGTCTCACTGGCACTGATGGATGACTGGCACAGAAGGTCTGTTGCTGTCAATGGATACAAGGGAGAAATCCATTCTTATTCTCCTTAATATCTTTGCAGTATTTGGCACTGTTGACCTTATGTCAAGTCTGACAGGTGGCATGAATCCAAAGTAAGTCTTCAAGCAGACAAAGACCCATTCTTTCTCTAGTCCCTTTCAATGTCTACATGAATCCAGCTACAAAGCAAACTGGATTTAAAAGCCAGTGATATACAGATGGCACAGAACTGTACTTCACCTTCCCTACATATAAATTCTTTGTTATCACTGAGGTTTCTGAGTGCTTGGATATGGTCCAGGGCCTTGATTTTCTAGAATAACGACAATCTCTGCAGCAAGAATAACTTATTGCAATGCAGGATACAAAGCTTATCGATGCAGCAGAAAGCCAGGCACAAATAGTATTTTAGCTGTTGAAAATTCTTTTAGGGTTCTGGTTACAAAATCAAAAATAATAAAAAAAAACCTTTTGTGTAAAATACTACAAAGCAGTTATTGGAAGGATATATGCAGTAATTTTTGAGGATAAAATAAGACATAGCTCTAGTGTCTTGAATATTTAGGGCATAAATGGATACTTCACTATTGCATCTGGGTTTCCCTATGGACAATAGACAGATATGTCATGACACATGCTCAGACGTCACAGCACCAAGCATGTCAGAGTTCAAGAAGTGTTTGGACAATGCTCTCAGGTACATGGTGTGATTCTTGGGGTGTCCTGTGCAGGGCCTGGAGTTGGATTTTAATGATCTTGATGAGTCCCTTCCAACTCAGCATATTCTATGATTCTATGGTAAATACTTCCACCCTATTGCAAATCACACTCTGATGATCTGCTTTATTACACTCCACCACTAAGCATTGCATACTGATTGATGACAGATAAAAGCTGGCCCCAAAAACTCATCTGGCTGCCCACAGCAAAGTCAGTGAAGATTTCATAATAAAGTTCTGCCTTGCATCACACAGGTTTTAATCCAAAATAGCAAGCAAAGGGGAATATGAAACCAAAGAAGTGCTTCGGGTCACTGCTACTCTGTCTTATTTCCTTGAATTTTAAACCATAGTTGTCTCACACTGAGCAAAACACAGTGTCAGATTTGCTAAGCTTGGCTTGGCTCTGTTCAAGCCTGAGATTTGTTTTACAGTTGAACTGAAATTAAATAGGTAAAGTTCTTTGTCCTTAACCCTGGCACTTGCTAGGTGTGAACCAGTGTCTACAGAGCTTCTAGAACAGGGCATAAGTCATACTTCTGAAAAGTTTTGCTATTTGGCATATAATTAATTCTGGGCTAGTTTTGACCTATCAGGCCTGCTCCACTTTTAATCCTGTATATATTAATAAGATCATTGCATTTCAACTTGACAGATAAAGTATTTAAAGAGACAAGACTTGATGTGTACATCTGGCTGGGGGTAAATGCACACGGGATGGGCTTGCAACTGAGCAACTGCCAGCTCACCATCTGGTATGATCTGTAAGGGAGGGTGATGTCAAAGTGCACCCTCCTTGCCAGGTCCTCTGGAAATTTGCACCTGCGTCTCAGTACAGGACAACTTCAAGAAAAATAGTTTCATTATCTAGAACTACTTTCTTACCCTCTGCTTAACAGAGCACAGGCCTGTTTTATCTCAAGACCTGTTTTAAGACTCATTTTCATTCTCAGGCAATATTTTTCTTTTTTTTCAGAGGAGGTTTTTCTGACAGACAAAGGCTTTCTTGCATTGATGAAGCAGGTTTGGCTACGCTGGCTAACAGGGGATTAGCATCTGTCTAGCAACAGGGATGCTCTGTGACATGTCTCAAGGGCAGCTGTAGAAAGAGTACTTTGTACAGGGATTTTATACATCTCTGGTAAAGAGTGCAACCTTCTGTATGTGCAGTCCATATATGCAGAGGGTGAATAGTGTTCCTTTGTAAAGTATTTCTGTAACTTTCTTTCTCTCACCTCTGCTACCTAATGGTTCTGCTGTTTTTCAGGCTCTTTATATTCATCCAAGTGAGACAGGATTTCCTGTAAAACTAACACATCTGGAATTGCCTTTTTTTTCAATTTCAGTGGGGCAATTTATTTACTTATTTTAAAATATTCCCTTCATGAAGCTCTTACACAGGGTCTACCATTAAAGTTCCTGCTACCTTCAGCAGGAGGTGGGTTTTACAAGTATGAAGAGTGCCATGAAAAGACAGTTTCTTTTCCAATAATTGCATCTTATTAAGGATTTCAAGTTTTCTGAAAGCCTTGCTGTTCTCTCACATTCTGTGAGCCCTTCCTTCTCTGCCACTATCGTTCATAGACTTTTAAGAGAATAAGGGTGACTATGCTAGTAAAGGTACCTGGGCCCTGGGGGTGCACCCACAGCCCTTTCTGGCCCTGCCTCTCCTGGGGTCTTTCCCCACACCTGACCATGGCCCAGGACCTCATTTCAGCTCAGCCCAGGGCTACCAGACCCTGCCCTGTGCCATGTGGCAGGGTCAAATCTGCCCAAATCTGCCCCTCCTTGTTTTGCCTTACAGCTGATTTTTGCAAGATACTCCTTGGAAATCAATTCCGTTTTAACCTTGCTGATATGATGTCAAATGTTCTCATTAAGCATAAATATTTCCAGTTCTCTTCTAAAAAGAAAAAAATGATGCTGCTATACTTCATTTTGTTTTTCTTCTGGTTACAAGATTTGTAGACTAACTGTACTTTGCGGTAGGTAAAATGAGGTAAAACACAATGAAGACTTCAATTTCATATGCAGTTATTACAGTGGCCAAAACAGGAGGGAGAATTATATGGATGATACACTGCAGTACACACCATGTTTCCTTCAGAATGCTTCTTCCCTACATATGAACTTTTTTTTCCTATATGGGGTGCAACAAGCCTTAGCACAGGCACAGGAAACACAGACAATATAGACACTACAGCTAGCTCAATCTCCAGTGTTAGTAGCTGTCCAGTTTTGTTGCACTGCACTTCTGAAACATTATATGATCTCAGGCGTTGGTTTCAAGGTGTCAGATAAGGGTTCTGCAGAACAGAGTTTTGCATTCACCCTTTGTAGATATTGTTTCACGTTCATTGCCACGTGTGGGATACTGAATAACAGAATCGTACACTTGATTCTGTACTTCTTGACACCCACTGAAATCTCATTTCCAGAAATAGATGTGTACTGCTTTTTGGTCATTGGTAACAGGAGAACATAGTTTTCAGGACAGAAGAAATAAACAGCCAGCATACCAGGTGATCACAAGGAATACTTGCTTAACTTTTGAGTTGCAAGCCTTTACTAGTAGTGTTATTTGCACTTAACTATTATTCCCTGATTTGCAAACCTTTATTAGTAGTTTCATTTAATCTTGCATCAATTTAAGAATGTTCTGATGATTTAATTATAATATTTTATCCTTTTAACCTAATAGGTCTTTTTGTTTCTATTATTACCTATGCTTTTGTCATCTTCCCAGCCATGGTTCAGACTATTCAGATTACAAAACAGCCAGCAGTAGCAGACGAAATAATGAATATAGCTTATAATCATTGCAACGTGCAGTAAATATATAATAGCTGATAACAGGTAACAAAAAACCCCAATAAATGATTAGCCCAGAGTCTGTGTGAAGCAAATGCACATTTCAAGTCCAAAAACGTTGAGCTTCTCTGTAATAGTTCAGTGACTTTAATTGCCAGTGATCACAATGAAAAATCAGGAAAGTACTGGGCTGCAACTCAGTTGTGCCCATGGTGTGAACCGCAGGCAGCATCGTGCAGTATTGAGCTGGTCACCCCTTTGTGGGACAAAGTAGAGGAGCAAAATAACAAGAAACCTCATCAATAGGGGAGGGCCATGGGATTAAATGCTACGAAACTGTTTCACACTCCCAGCTATTACCAATTTCACCTGAAAATACAAAATGTACAATGCTTTCCCATCTGCAGAGTCTCTCAAAAGACTGATAATTGTATTTGGTCAAGTTTGAAACACGGGTTAAGTGAGAACAGATGCCTTTCTGTGTCCTTCAGGAGTAAGTGCCTGGGATCCAGACCGATTGCTGACATTGCCCATGTGTATGACTGAGAGACACACAGGTTATTTATAGATGCCAGAAAGCAGAATTTTAAGCTTGGAGGTAATTCTTACACTTCAAAGCATGTTTCAGAACTAAATATTTAAGTTCTCTTTTCCCTAGAGAAAAAGAAAAGAAACTCAATAAATTTTCCCTGTGGAAATTTGATTTTGCAGAAACTGCTTTTCTGTCACAAAAGATTGTATTGAAAAAGCTCTTGAACTGCTCTGGGTGCTCACATTAAAGTAAGGAAGAGAATATGTATCTGCTGAAGTATTTCACAGGAATGGACAGAAAGCTTTGGATTATTTTTCAAGAACAGAATGATTTACTTTCAAGGGCATTTATTTCTTTGCATCAAATTTGAAAATAATCTAATCCTCTTTTTTTTTACAGTATTAATTTTTTTCAACTTTAATAGCAAAGTTTCTTTTAAAAAGTAAATAGTCTAATTGTTAAAATAAGTACTCAGAATTGTTCTGTGTAGTAATGTGTGAATGAGGAACTTATGGGACATAGCTCACAAAGTTTGCTGTTGAGTATTTTGCAGAAGGGAAAACATATCAGGTTTCCCTTCACATAGGGTTAAGACCATATGAACAAATCTCTAGGATAAAGTGTAGCTGATTTCATTTATTGCAACATGTTTTAACTTTTGTCATTTGTTGCTTTTTCCATTGGCCATGTGCAGTAAGTTTTTTCAGCTGTTTCACCTCCTTCTCCAGAACACGTTTTTTTTTAAAGGACTGAAAATAGTGACTTTTCCCTGTGACAGTAAAATCCTCATTTATTAACCTACGGCAGCTAAATCACTCTTTCAAATAATGTGGCCAGAATTTAGTAACATGAAGAACCCCTGCCAAGGAAAATTCGGTGGAAGTATAATGATTCTATTGGATGGTAACAAATACGGACTCTCAAATTACCACTTTATCAGTTTGGAGAGACTATGTAAGTCAACCGTCTGCCCAGAATTTACCACTGACCCAAGGAACAACCTTGAATAAGGTGTCTTGCCCTCTCTCCACAATGATTTCTCCTGCTATTCTTTGTCTGTTTGGCTTGTTAAAATAATTCACATTTTGTCTTATGTGTTCGTGTAGCATCTTTTACACAGTCAAGCTCTGCTCACAGTCAGAGTGAACTGGTGAAATCAATCTATATTTAATGAGGGTAAGAGTTGCTCTGCAGAAATACCAAAAAATTTAGAACCTTAAAAATGGCAATTGCCATTATTAAAACATTAGTCCTCTTCTTGCTTGGGAAATTGTGCAGAGGAGAAATGAATCTGTGGGAATTGCTCTGAAGTCTACAGACATTCTACCTTGTTGGTATGGTATGTGCTATGGATTTTGCCCTGCTATGAATCTAACTTTGCCTCGTCATTCACCTACCATGCATGTAACTGACCTCCTGAAGTCCAAAGCTGTCAGCCCTTCAGCAGAAGCAGTCTGAGGAGATGTGCTTTGATTTGTTTGAATGGGATAGTGAGTCACAGCTGATTGGATGCTTATGAGGTTCATTGCAATGTCCTCTTGGCTACCTTTCCAGTTTCTATGGAGCAGTCTAGGGAAGGCAAATGGGTGCCTCCTACCTCTCAGGAGTCAAGGCATGTTGCAGAACAGAATGAGTTAAACGACATGAACAGAGCGGCTGACTTGCTAAAGTTGATCCAGCAGGAGTTATGAGAAAAGCCATGAAAAAGATACATGAGCAAAAACTACAGAAATCGCATCCTTCTGCACAGAACAGAACAGAACACCCTGCTGTAGATTGCAGAACATCCTGTAGCAAGATGAGCAAATGCTCAAAAGAAAAAGCAAGCCTATAGCTTGCTGTGCATTAGCTAGCACAGAGACAGAGCAAGTGGAAATTGTTATGTGGAAGCTAAAGCAGTATAAATATCTGTGCCTTTTTTCAATGAACATCCTTGCATCATTGATGCTTGGTCCGTGTGTTTCAATCACCAACAGAGGCAAGGCAGAGCACACAGGCAGCAGGCTTCTTTCTGCCTTCAGTGAGGTGTGGGCTGTTCACTGCCATCTCCCACTTGAGATCAGCACTGGCTGTGGAGGGCATTTCTTCTTCTCCATCTCTGCTGTCAAAGAGGTTACTTCAGTGCCCTGGAAAAATGGACTAGTGTCAAAGGAGCTCATCTTGATCAGCTCTGCCTGATCAAAGAGGCAATCACTGCCTCTCACTTCTACTACATTTTGCCTGCCTGAATCATTCTTCATTTAAGATAAACTGATTGACTGATAACAGCAATTTTGGTGGAGGTCTGGTGATTGCTAGAGCATGATTCTTTTCAGAGGTGACCAGCAGAGCATGGAGATCCTGGGTTTGATTGACTAGTGGCCATTTTGAGTGGTTCCTGCTCTGCTGAGACGCATGTTTGAAAACTTGCAGTATTAAATTTTTACAGATTGGAGAACTGCAGTGCAGCATATGTAGAGATCATGAACTCCTCCTGCTGTGGCCACAGACTTGCAGAGCTTGGCTCAAGTTTTGCCAGTTTCATGCTCACAGATTCAAATTTAAGACTGATGCCTTGAGCCTTCTGTCAGTCCTGCTTCCTGACACTGCACACAGAATAAATTACCTCCATGCTCTGTGGCTTGTTCTTTATCTCATTCTTTCTCCCATCTGAAAGGTGTTTTTAGAACCTCTATCCCCGGCACATCACATTATAATGGAATAAATGTTTTTGTTCAATATTCTTTTTTTAATTGGACATGCTGGGAAGTGGATTTGTATTTGGTTTTGAATTATGGCTCTCTCAATCCTAAATATATGAGAAATTCAAACATTGTTTATCAAAAAAGGAATAATTTCAGTGCAGTGTAAATACTCTTGAATTCATTTGTAACAAATCTGTGCAGCCAGAAAACTTGGGTATCACTCTTTCAGGCCTGTAACCCAGGCTTCAGGCACAAGTAGATAGAAATGATGGAATGATAGAAACAATTAGCTGCACAGTGAGGCATGTCCTCTGCAGTGTTTTCGTGTGCCCACTAGCACATAGGAAAATTAACTGGCCCAAATGAGATGGGTTAGAGCAAGACCTACTGGGTGTTTAGTGAATCAGTGTACCTCTTGGGAATTCTCTTCATGAGACACCCAGGGCAGAAAATGCATTTACAATTGTGCAGTTGCCCTGGAATGATAGCAGGATATACATGATAACTGAGTTTGCCAACTTGTTACTGGGCAAAGCTTCAAGCTGCTCTCGATTCTGGCTTTCCCTTCAGGTTTGGTTACTCTGACATCTATGGGAAGTGTCACAGCTGACAACTGAAAGTGCTGAGTGAACAAACCAGTCTGAAGCAGCCGCAAAATGGGAGTAATGAGAGGACTTGTCCTGAAATAGCCTTCTAAGAGCTTCCTTTGACCTGATCAGGTGTACAGCCTGAAGGGGCGTTAGATTATCTCACTGGATCTCCCAGTTCAAATGGTCTATTAACCCAGTTCTGCTGTATTACCCAGCAATCCTTGTAATGAGGCTTGGAGGGTTGACTACCATTTATGAAAGGGTGGCCAATCAAGCACCTTCCAGGCATCCAGTGTTGGCTAAGTTTCCAAGAGACAGAGGCTCTACCTCGGTGGTTTGATCATTCACAGTGTTAAACGTTACTTTATTTATACTGTCAATATACCTGACTTCAGACATTATTTTCTGTTAGACTAAATGGGGACTTTAATGAGTTCTTTGGGATTCATCATCCAATTGTCACTGTAGCCTCCATGCCATTTGTCAGTCTATGTCTTATTAAAGAATCTGAATGAGTCACAATACTTTCTAGCATATCTTCTCTAGGCTTCACATGAAGCTTAAGACTTTTTCAAACTTTAAATTTCCAATTTAAAACTGTGTGCACAGGACCTGAACACATTTCCCATCATTAATCTTTTCAGTGTTCTGGGACATGTTACCTCTTTGGCCCACCAAGTTACAAAGCTGAAACTAGATTCCTCCTGGCATTGCACTGAAAAATCTTGATTAATTTCTCTTCATTTTCTACCCTTGAATCTTCTTCTGAGTCCCTAGGTTCCAAGGTGTCATCTCTTATCCTGCAGATGTATCCTTCCTGCTTCTTAAATGTAAAGAAGATGTGTAACAGTGGATCCAAATAAGTAAGCAGTCCAGATCATTTTGAGTGTCTTATTCACATCATCAAATGAACTATGCAAAAAATGTCTTCTTTGGAGCGTTAGAGAAGAGAAAAACCTTCATTGCATAAGTGCACTTGGGATCGAAAAACTGAAACGAAAATATTTGTAGATATTCATAGATTGTCCTCTGGCATCTTATCCCTGGATTTCCAAGGAGGTGTGGAGGTGATTCATAAGTATGTGGAACATTGCAAAGCCCAAATAATTAGAAATTTAGAGGACTGTCTGACTAAAACCATAGCCTCTTTATTTAATGCAGAGTTTATGGATAAAAAATAGATACAGTTTTGATGATTTTCAAGCTATACATTTTCTTCCCCCTTTTCTCCCTCCCCAATTTGATAAAATTTACTGAAGTGACACATGAACATTTCCACATTGTGACAACCATAGTTAAAGCATGCAAATTCAAGGAGTGGTTGCAGAGAAAGAAAAAATGGAACATTACTTTAAAAAAACCCCAGACATCCCAGAAAGCAGTCAAATATTTATGCAAAATGAGTGTAGCTTTATACATTGGCATTGAACAACACAATGCTCTGTCTCACACAATACTGTCATTCATGTGCGTACATACTGCCACAGGCAAAAGTCCCACACAATGTATTTTTATACAATTGCTAGCATATTTCATTACAAGTTGTTTTTTTAATTCCCTTATGCAGGGATTCTCATGATAGAGACATTCTGTTTCCCCAGAGTTTCCTAAAAGAAAGAAGGGTTGCTGTATAAAAACTAGAGAAAATCGTAGAATAAAACATTAAATTTCAGTTTTAAATAGCATTAGTAAAGAATAATGTTATAGCAATAACAAAGGAGATGGAAAGAAACTTTTTCTTCCCTTAAGAAAACCCACTGAGTCCTATTGTGTGTTCTCAGAGCTATCATGTAAGCAATTAAAAACACAATGCAAAATAGAAGAATTGCTAGTATTAAATTTATAATACACAGCACATTAGGACCTTGAAATCTGTTAGTGTAAATAAGAAGTGGAGCATACCTCTGCAACTGAAACACGGAGCAGAATGACCTTTCTACCCCAACAAGCAAATATCTGGTATCATTCTACCAACCTGAGTAACAGGTGATATGATGACAGGAAATGGCCTCAAGTTGTGCCAGGGAAGTTTAGATTGAATATTAGGAAAGACTTCTTGACAGAAAGTGTTGTCAAACATTGGAACCATCTACCCAGGGAAGTGGTAAAGTCACCATCAGTAGTGGTATTTAAAAGATGTGTAGGTGCATGCTTAGAGACATGGTTTTGTGGTGGTCTTGGCAGTGCTAAGCTAATGGACTAAGTGAAGGACTTGATGACCTTATAAGTCTTTTACAACCTAATTCTTCAATTCTACTTTGAAAGTATATCAAAAGGCAAATTTCCAAAGATTAAAGGTTGGGCAAGGCTAAAGAAAAGCATATGAAATGTTTCACTTTAGTTGTCTTGAAAGTAGTTGTTATGCAAAAGCCATGGCTGAACACATAGCAATCATATGCACGAGCTGAATCCTGGACTGTGGCCTTTCTATGAAGCTGAAGCCCTGTGCACATCATGGGAAGTCTTTCCAGCTCATTGCTAGTACCTGGCCTCACTGTTCCTTGTTTCAGCACTCGGAAGGCCTGTGAGTGAGGAAGGAATTACGTATACCAGAAAATTATCTGACTTTCCCTGTTCTACTCTCCCAAACTGGACTGCCCCTCCTCAGTCAGCATGGGATGGAAATCAGAAATACGGGAGCATTGTCTGGTTCTTCCCTGTACAAATAGACTGATAATTTCCTGGGGAAAAAAAGTAAAATAAATCCTCTGTGGAAGCATCTAGTGAGGAACCAGCTGTTTGTTCTTCTCTGAGATACCAGAGACAATGAAATGATGAAATCTGCACACAAGACAAAGTCTGCTTCATAAATGAATAAAACATTGTTTTTAATTCCTCTGTGAGGGCTTTTCTGTGAAATCCAGGTGTCCTTTCCATTGAAACTCTCAGAAGAGGAAAAAATTACACTATTCATTACTCCAGGCACAGTATTTGCATAGAACACTTTTCATACTGTGGCTCTTGTCAAAATATCCATTGCTCTGCTACCTCAGCTCTCTGCCACTATGTACTACTTGTGACACCCTGACATGTGTTTCCTACGTCCACTACACTCCAGCATGCTAAACATCCTATACCATGCATCTTCTTCTCCTTTGCAGGATGGTTAAGATTTTTCTTCCTTCCTCTTCCTGGCAGCCATCTTATCCTGCTTAAAATCCATAAATCTGTATGAAAACTTCAGGTCTTGATTAGAAGGGACACACCAAATGATTTGAAAGTGGACTCCCTTTATAGCGATTTTTGTGAGATCATTTTTCTCTGACACTTTTCCCAGTGGTTCACAGATACTTGTTTTGGTGGGAACCAGCTTGTTTTGTTAAATTACAGGGCCTTCACATAGATTTCAGTGTTATTATGAAGCATAGAATAGGTAAGGTTTAAACAAGCCAGTTCTTGTAACTTCATGCCTTTTAAATGCACTACTCCTCTTTTATATCCTCTTAAATCATTTACGTACACATCACTATTGAACATCCCATACTTTACATTCCTCATGTAGCGACACAGGAAACTTACAACAATGCGAGCTAATTAAAGCTACAGGGTAAAACTCTGACCCTGTTGAAGTCAAAGGGGATTTTGCATCTTACTTCAATAGCGCAAGTATTTCACCCTGAGGCCCCTTCTGTCCCCCTCAGTCTTTCTGGCTGTTTGACCAAAAAGTCCTAGAGAATATCAGGTCTCAGAGAGCCAATTAGCCAAAGACAGCCGTATAACAAAGCTTCCTCAAGCCAGTGTGGAGCGGGCAGCCCTCTGCCTCCAGGAATCAGGCCCAGGCTGGAAGTTGTCCGGATTGGGATGGAACTGTGGCTCCAGGTGGCAGCCTCCATGGGCAGAAGGTAAAGGTGCAGGAGCTGTTCTGCTGATGCAAGGCCACAACTGGGTACAAAGCTCTGTGAAAGTCATTGAAGGTGAGGGGAAAGGGCCTGAAGCTGTGTTGCCAGGGCAAGTGATCTGAGCACTTGAAAGCCAAGTGTTTCCCTAATTGCTATTTAAAACGACTACTCCTGACCAGGGGTCCCTAACCTTCCTCACTGGGTGGGACACACAGCTCCCTCCAGTTGCCACTGAGGAACAGGACACGATGACATATCCCCTGGGAAGGACCAGATGTCCTACACATGCAGAGGACATGCGATATTTTGCTTTTATTTTCTACTTTGCCAGGGACTGCTCAACACAGGAGAGAGAGTAGGTTGCTGGCTGGAGAAATTCCTCCTGCAGTGGCAATTCATTCCCAGTTGTTTTGAGTTCCATGGGGTCCTTCAGCCTCTCCCAGCTCATTTAACAGATGTGCACTTTCCACATAACAGGAAACAGGGTGCCAGGTGCAGCTAGAGCAGTGGGTTGACCCATCTCTATCTCTGCATGACAAAAATGAGATGACATATGACATCTCTAATCGCCAACACCACTGGCTCATGGTTTGTAAAGCTTTAAAATGTGACCTACAAAGATAAGTGCTTGCATGTACAAACTCTCCAAGCTGATTGTTCCTGGGAGGGTTGTGGAGTGGTCTGAGTAGCCCAGCAGGGTTAGTTGCTCCAAGTGTAAAGGTAGGTTTTGAAGAATGTAAGTGTATTCTGATCGGAAATATTGAATTAAAACCATATTTCTCCTTGACATATTTTGTTTCAACAAAAAAGATTTTGGTGTGATCTGGTCTTAATATAGGACAGTATATTGCAGATCATGCCGTAGAAGGATTGTAAAATAATTACAAGCTGTTGAAAGCTTGGGTGGATATACTGGTACTCATAGAATAGTGCACTTGGACTAACCATGGTTACACTTACCGTGAAACTGAACCTAGAGAAGAAAAAGGATCCTTGAATGTGGTATTAGATCAAGGCTGTTTGGAGGTTTTTGAGATTCTTAAGTCTTATGAAAACCTGAATCAGACATTGTTCACCTTCCAAATGACTATGCCATTGCCTGAAGGCCTCCTTGGTGCTTGAAGTTCCTTGGTATTTTCACTTTACTTTTCTCTGTGGGAATCGAATGTGAACAAACAGTGTTCATTTTGGGACTCTCGTGTTGCAAAAGGTCAGGTCTGATTCCATAATTCTATGTATTCATCTTTACAAAGAAATGTTGTGTTCAATTTGGACACAGAAAGATAATGAAAGCTCTTTAAACTGGCCAAAGGAAGACATGGACTCATTTATCCAGTTAATTTTGTTGTTTTAAGAATAGTGAAGTACTGCTTTTGAAAAACCTTTGCTGAATTGCCTTGAGGAACCTTAGTGAAATCAAAATCAATATATTTGTAAATACTTAAAAAGCTGCCCATGCCATGATGGCATGAAGTTTTTTTGTCTCTATACTGCAATCATTGGAGAGGATGACATAGAGAGGAGCTCCATTGTATTTTTATCTTTTTTTTTTTTAAAATGCTTTATCAACATAGCTGTATATTAGTCAGAAAGAAGCTCACATTCAGAAAAATTAAGTTTTCAAAATGAATGACCATAAGTTTATCTATCCTGGCGCTGTTATTGATGAAATGCTGGAGCATTCAGGATCATTGGATAAACTGGAAAGAAATAGCTCTATTCTAGGCCACATCAGCTGTGGAAGAGTTGTTTAATAACCTCCTCACAAATACAGACCAAATAATGAGATTACATAAACAGACATTCCATTAATTTTCTTTCTAGTGCTATTGCTAGCTAAAAACAATAGTACTTTTTTTACGATGATATGTTTTGGGATACAGTAAGAATTAGTTTTTCTTCTAGGCAAGCACAGCTGAGACACTATCAGAAGACCATGATAGATGGTCAGAGGTCTCTTATAGGTAGTCCAACAACAGCCTTTATTCCTGATTGTATAGGGAATAAGACTTTCAAAAAGGGATTTCAGGTGCATCCTGGTGAAAAGATTTTTAGCCAACAGGGAAGAATTGGTCACCATTTTTCCTGTCAAAGTCACTCTTGATTACCTTTTGAACTTCTCAGGCATCTGAGATGAAGAGCTCCGTGAACTTGCAATCATCAGCAGAAGCAATGGGGTTAACTGAGTGTAACTCTAGGCAGAAACTGCTGGCCAAACTCAGTCATCTTCCACAAAATATCACCACCATGCAATGTACCTCATGGAATGGTCATTTATCATAACAAAGTATGATGCATTGAATTGCATGATTTCTTGCCAATCTTAATTTCTGTCACATGGCTGCTCTGCTTTACGACTGGTAGAACCAGCTACCCGGAGATACCAATCTCCACAAGTCCAGGGACCTGCTAGGCACAAGCTTTGTCAAACTGAGTATATTCTGAATTGCTGAGACCACTGCAGTCAATAAGCCCATGGCATTCAGTGTAAACATAGAACTTATCTTACAGCAGCTCCAGCTAAAAGAGGAATTTCCATGGATTCAGCAAGACACTAACAAGAGGCATCTTGGAAGAAGAGGACCTTTGACTGAAATGCTCATGCCAAGAGTGTGACTTTCCTAAAGCCCCTTCCTCTAGAGAATGAACAGGTTTTTATTCACCACACTTTGAACAGATGAAAGAAAAATTGCTTTAATCCCACCCTGTAAGCAGTTTTGCTTCCACTGTCAGTGGCATGGCTGGCATTTTCAATCTGACCTGTTGTGTGATCCTCCGTGAAGGAGGTGCCTCGCACGCTAACCAGGCAGTGGGCAGCTTGAGGACAGTGGCACGGACTGTGACAAACAGGGACGCGCTAGTGCCTGCTGCACATTTGCGAGTTCCCAGAGCAGGACAGATGGATGTGCTGATGCGCTGTATTACAGGGACTGGTAAGGAAAATGCAGTGCATTGGTCAGAACTCAAGCCCTTTTACGGAGTCGCTTGAAGTCAGTGGGTCAGTCAACTGGAAGCTCATGGTCAATGGAAACGTTCACTGTTCACAGCCTTATGATTGCTCCGCCGTCACTTTCCACATGGAATCTCCCTGCTATCAGTTGTGTGCTACCCTTCCAGAAGTTACCTTCAAAATAAAAGTTACTATACCATATTGCTTTTGAATTGACTGCTGTATTTATCTATTCCTTGACTGCTGTGAAGTATTGATCTCTTAAGATTAGATATGATCATACTTCCTCCTCTATTCTGACATAAGAATGGAAACAACTGTTGTTTCAAGGTTGTAAATCCTTCAAACGTGATTATATTTTGTTCTCATAAGATGACAGTTATACCAATATGTATTTGATTAAGCAATGCGAGCAGCATCTTATTTTGCATACCTTGTTTGTGGCTTTTTTAATGAAAACCTGAAATATAATAGTTATGTACTTGGAATTGTAAAATCATATTTCCTTTCTCATATATGTCATACTTTTCTGAAGAACACCACCCAAACCCTGGTCTCCTTGACTATTGAAAGGATTGATTTGCATCATTGGATAAGGATGGTTCTGCTGCCCAGACAGCCATCTCCAAAATGCTTGTTCTTTCCACTCTTTCTAGGTATTACAATGAAGTGCTCTGGAGTAATCTAAATTATGTAAATACTCTTTCCTATCACCTATGCTTCTCATCTATTCCCTTAGAGCAAGATTAAAACAGTGACGGAAGTGTGCTTGATATTCCCTCTAAAATTCTATGCACTTAAACAGTAGTTTTTGTGGCTTTTCTACTGGAATGAATTAGGCAAAGCAGAATTAACCTTGTCAGTCACCAAGTCAGTTTCTATGACACAGAGTGCTGTAACTAAGAATACAGAAATAACAAGAGAGCCCCTATGCATTCACCCTCCACTGATTCCTGCACAGAGTATGTAAAGTGCTTTGGGGTGCTGTGAGGAGATAGATCTAATATAAATGTAAAGTAATATTTAGCAAAGAAAAGCCTTTTTGCCTGGAAGCGAAGGGCAAGGGAAAGTATTCTCAGGCAAAAATCCAGTTTCATATCCAAACCCATGGATGGTGAGGGAAACTCAGCACAAACCTGAGACACAGAAGTGAAGCACTGAGCTTCTGAGTGTGTGCACTGAGCAGGAGTTTGAGTAAAGGAAACGGGCAGCTTTCGCACAAAGCAGAGGAAAAGGGAGAGACCAGAAAGATGAAGTGACTTAGAAGGGAGAGAGCATGTACAAAGAGATGTGGAAACTGAGTCCATGTGGTGGTAAACCAGCCTGAACCCCAGAGACAGTTGCCAGATCTTCCTGTTCTGGCTGATTTAGTCTGGTAAAGGCAGATGATAAATGGGAGCAAGGCAATCATGCTTCTGAAAGTATGGTATCTGCCTTTCTGCTGATATAAGACCATAGGAACACCCTCTGCATCAGAATAGGAAACAATTCTAATTTTATATGCGCCTTATCTCCTTCCCTCTTGGCTGTCTTAAAGTCCTGAGCGTTTACCAGCCCCTCAAGCCCCAGCTGATATTTCAGTCATGTGTTCCCAAACAAAGGGCAGGATGGATGCAGAACACAGCATGTGGGATGCTTCTGACGATGCTTTTGAAGTTGAGAAAGACTAACTTCTTCTCAGACTGGGGCAATCAGAAAAAAGGGGAAGAATGAGGGGAAACACCAATTGTGAACCGTTGAATGATATTGTTAGATATCAGTATGTGACAGAGTGCAAGGGGTTCTGTGTCAGAGACACCCTCCCAGCCTGGTCCATGCTGCTACTGAGCACAGATGGCAGTTGAGGTAACAAATCAGAAATCCTATATTTGACTGTAGCACAACGACACAGTCCCAGGACTACTATTGCCTCTGTCACTAATTCAGGAACCTCTGCATCACACCTTATTGCATGGTAAAGACAGGACCATGGCTCACTGGTTATCAGGAGCTCTTGCAGGAGCTCCACCAGTACAGTTCAGTGATACATTTGCTTTGGAAATTCATCTGAGTTCCCCATTAGTCAGGCTGTTCCCGGAGTACCTTGCTGAAAACTATTCCACAGTACACTTAAGAGAGAAGACAGATTCTCTGAAGCAAGAGCTGAGGTTTTTGAATTTTTTTAAACCAAGCAAACAACAATTTCCAAAACTGTAGGGGTTCTAACATTATCAAACTTTCTTCTCTGCCCTCGACTTTATGTTTTGAATTGACTGTGTTCCTACTTGGTAAATCTGCAAAAATTATGCCCTTTAGGCTTTGCAAAATTCATAGACGCATGTCACCTACCACAGAGCTCTGCTGTGACAGGATGTTCCCCAAATTGAAGATAAAATGTGACACGATAACCATTATGTTATCATTAGTAACTAGCCATTTCAGTTTTGTGGTGTTGTTTTCTTGCCACATCTGGTTAATGGAGAAAGGAAGTCCTGAACACTCTGAATGGGAGCTAGGGGTGCAATATCCCTCTTTTTTAGGAGCTTTTTCTTGCAAAAAATTCAGTGTAACTCAAACAAACGTCTAATTGTTAATGCAGAGCTGGCTGGCATAAACAGAAGTGCCTATAGTCAGATGGAGGGTCCAACAAGGCTCGATGTATAATTGCTTCCAAAGCAAAAACAGATGACCAGAAGATCTGTCCTATAATATTTATAAATTAAGTAAATATAACTTTTGTATCAGAGACCAAGTACTCTCCATTAACACTGGAACACATGACAAATCCAAATGTTTCTGGCAAGCTTTTCTTAATTCTGTCTTTCTAATAATGGCTAAAGTGATGAAAGAATCCTTTGGTGGAAGGAAAGGAGATAAACTTGAGAAAAGCAGAAGCTCCAAGGAGAACATGTTATTTCAAAAGGGCTTGCCTTCCTGAGCTTTAACAGAATAGCCAAGTTTTCATTATAAAATGTTACCAAATTAGAGGAAAAATGTATCTCAAAATCCTCTTTGTTCTGTGAATGCATGTTTGTGTAACAGCAGCAGCATTGTTATTCTGTGTCATCCCTTGTTGACGAGCCTGTTTGAGTTCCAATAATGGAAAACTATCATGTTGATTTGCTTCAGATTAACCTCATCTTCTTGTCATACTACAGGTATTTTCCATTACAAGAAACAAATATATGGTGATAGGTAAATGATTTTGATAAAGTCTGACAACTATTTTAAAACAGCAGCATGGCTGCTTATTTTATTTTAGAAAAAACCAATAGCATCACAAAATGGCATCTGTCAGATGTCTTTGGTAATTTTATCATTAGGTGTTGTCATGACTTTCTACATCTGGCTATAAGCTACAAATGCTTTTTTCTGTGTTGTAAACACAATTTTGAGTATCTTAGAATTCTAAACCAATCAGTAAGAAGGGCTGAAAATAGTGAAATCACCAGCAAAACTAGCATTAAGGACTGTAAATAATTGCTCTAACCAATTATAATATGTTAGCTTCAGACTACAATAATTTTGTATCCCAAGCACAGAGCTGCTGATTGCTTCTCTGTTTTTTCCTTCAGATGTAGGATGTGGGAAAAGTGACTTCTTCTGATCCTGTAAGGACAATACCAATGTCACAATGCAGAAAGTATCAAAGCATACAGAGCTACACACTTGTATGGTGTTTACTTCATAGTCTGCAGTTACCAGAAGAGACTCAAAGTCAGCACTATTTTTGGCTATAACAAGACTCACCTCTTCAGTCCTTTCCAACACAACAATAACTTGTGCAATTGAAACTTTGGAATCCTGTTTCAGAAGGTAAGCTCTGCACTTACTTAAAATGTGTAGATGTTGCAAGCCTCTATTTATCCACACCCATACAGGTACTGTGGTGTGCACAGTAACTGCCTATTAGGCAATTAAAATACAAACCCTCTTGTGCTAAATACTACCAGCACAGGGCTGAAACTTGAAGGCAGTCTCTGCTCTTTTTCTACAAATTTACCCTTTTAATACCTTTTGTTTCTTGAGGGATGGAGAATGCTTGACTGGTAACAAACTCTTGTGGTTTAACCCCTTTGGACTGCAGTGTGCAGCAGAATGTCGCATTGTGTTTGTCTGGGTTGGAGCCAAGTCACTGGAGAGAAATCTTGAACAAAACTGGGACTGTGTGAAAAGCCTTGAGATGTCCTCTGCATTCCATAATAATACTGACTTCATAGATTTTGAAACTACCAGGAAAGTTTGTTGGGGAACCTGCAGGTCTTGTTCTGGTATGGAAAAAAATAGCCAAACAAACAAAACCCAGGTGTCTAAATGACAAACCTTATCTCCACTACAAACATAGAAGGAGCTGGTGGTTTAATGCAGAGTGTTTTAAGCCTGAACCCTATTGCTGTCTGATGCCTAGTTGGTCCATGTGATAACATCTTCTGGTCTCTTTCCAACCAGGATCAGAGAAACGGTCCATCTAAAAACTCCAGTACCATGATTAGCACTCAATGGGCCACCCTCAGAAAACAGGAGAAGGGCTCAACAGCCAGCAAGGCAGAGCTAAATCCTCTGATGTGATACCTCTGAAATAGGATCTCCCTCCCTTGACAGAGAACAGGAAGGAAATTCACCTTGTCTCCATCCTGTCCGTAGGTATCACCATCGTGCAATACCAGCTGACCAGCTCATGGGGTGTAACACAGACAGACACCCATTGCAGACCACAGCAGCTGAGAACGGCACTCCTCCTCTTGTTCCCACCGTGTTTGCAATCTCTGAGCACTAAACCCAGCTTGCTCCTTCAGTTTATGAGTGTCCTCTCACACATCCATGATCCCACTCTAGCATCCATTTCCTTTGCCCTACCTGTGTGAGGGAAGCGCTTGGAAGCAAATGAGGGTTTCTACTATTTCCACCTTGGGAGATTCAGTGCATTTTTAGTGGCATTATCTGTCAGTCCAGGCACGAAAGTAAGGTCAGATCTATTCCTAGGGCTCTGTTGGCATCTATAACTGCCTGATTTGTGCTCTAACCATATGTGACACCCACCGAGTGAATTTATTGTAGCAATCACTTTGAGCATATCTCAAGGATTTCATCATGATATTTTCTTGCTTGCAATGCCAGAGAGAGAACAACAGCATGGAATGAAATGCACAGAACTTCCCCTCTTATGAAAGAGAAATGAAGAAACAGAAAACAGGCTGAATTTCTCCAGGGCAATTTTATGTAAAAAAAGACCAGCAACATCCTTTAAGGCCTGAAATGTCAAGCTTGTAAAAATAGTATTCTTGGGAGTTGTATTTGATCATTTGTTAAATACTGTGATATAAAATGTAGAAATCCATGTGTAATGCTTCAAATCCCTAATCTGGTTTAAAAGGTCAGTTGAAGCCTAAAAGGACTTGACATTTTCCCTTTAAAAATCTGACTTTTTGACTCAGAGCTAACAACATTTGAGCCTGAATGACCCGAAGGATAAATACAAAAGCTGATTTCAATTGAACTATTTAGAAAGCAGGGGATCTTCTAATTTGTAAGATAGCATTCAGGGAGGTTTTTCCATTAAGAACTCAATCGACTGAAAAATTATTTCCTTGGGTATTCCACAATCTTTCAATGCTTGTGTAAATTTTACACAGGAGGGGGCAGCGAGTGAGGCTGGAGATATATAGAACACAATGCCAGGAGAGCAGAAAGCCTCTTATGAAACAGAGGTAACTGGTATTTGCCTCAAAAAGATGTACCCTTTTCACCTCCTCCTTCTCTGCCTTGGCAGACCGGGTCTGCTTCAAAATCTTTCATGTCCAGTGCAGATGAAGCTTGCAAGTGAGTACTAATGCCTTGATAAGCATGAGTATAGTCCCCTCCAGCAACACCCCTTCCCACAGACTTCATTTGGCTTGCAGTGAGTGCTGCACGAGGGTTTGGTGGCTGCTTTCATGGAGGTGTGCACTGACCACCTCCCTGGCTGCGCGGGTGTTCCACGCAGAGCCTCTGGCTCTCCTGCCTGGCTCCAGCTACACCAGAGGCTCACTGTGGCAACTGAAAGCACAGTCCCTTTCTCTTCCCCAAGCCTCCACTGTTCTCTGATCTCCTTCCACCCTCGTGCCCTGCAGCGTCAGACCTCCTCCTGCCTGCCTTGCAGCCTCCCAGCCAATTTTACCAATGCAATGGTGGAGAACCCAGGGATGCCTGGAGGTGGGTCATCCCCACCCCTCGGGCTGCCCGTGAGGCAGAGCGTGATGGAGGGGTGACATGCTGTGACCCCTCACAAGTGCCCAGTGGGGGCTCTGCTCTGATCGGGCAGGGTGTGAGGGTGCCTGCCATCCCTGGACAGTCACCACATGGCTCCCTGAGGTGTGGGACCTTTGTGCCACGCTGACACCCGTTAGGCAGAGCGCACCCATCAGTCACCCGCTGGAACAGAAATACCATTGATTTAACAGTGTTGTCCCAGGATGAATGTCTCCCAGCTTCCCCTGGTATTTGTTTTTGACAAATGCCTCAGTTTCGGCTCACATCCACCCAGCAGCTGGGGACTATTATGCTGTGACAACCTTCTATTCCATTGTCACAGTGTCAGATGCCTGAAAAAGATAATAGGTAGATATTTCTGCTCTTCGGATGTTAAGAAGTAAGTGGCATTCCTATTCCTTATTTAGTTACTTTTTAATTTTAATTAATGGCTTTAGTGATAATTACCAGATTCCTATATTGATAAAAACTGGCACATTCTGCACGTTAATAATAGCACAAATTTGATATTTATGAACTGCTGTTCTTTTGCAAATACAGACATTTGGTAATCATCATTATGGTGATAAAATTCATTAGAATTTGAGAAACAACCTATTATCCCTTCTGCCCATCATCTTTTAATTAAGTAACACAAAAAGATTTTATAAGACTTTTCTACTCACACTGCAGAGTATTGTTTCTATAAGGGAGTCTTTCTGTATCAAAATACCTCCATTTCAGTTTTGATAGACTTAATGAAAAGACCAAAGGAAGATTGTCAGTAGATTTATTCAAAAACGTATTTCAGACATTTCAAAAATTCCAACCATGCTTAGTTCAGCACACACTTGAATCTTGTTTGGATGTAGACTGGAGTTTGTGTGTAAACTGGAGACTATAACAATGTTAGAGTCTACAATATAATATGGTAGTTTGAAATAGGGGAAAACTTTTATGATAAATTATTCTTCAGAAATTTCTAGCAGCATGAGTGCTGGAAAAATTGTGAAGTCAGTCACTCACATTAAAAGTTTAGTTGTATCTCAAATGGTAAGTAAGTCTCTCTTTTAATGTGGATTTGGCCAAAAATCAAAAAAGTATTAGGATGGATTAGATTCAGACACATTCAAACAGTGCAGGCATTTGATGAGGTTCAGTTGGAGCTTTCAGTCCTCATCTACTTCTGATCTACATCATACTTAAAAACTTTAATCTGCATTTTGAATGACAAAAATATAAACGGTATTAAAACAAGGGATTTTTTTTATATCTTATATATTAATATCTGGACAGAATAGATTTCTTAAGTAATAGGAGTGTTTTGTTATTATGACCATGACCTTTAGGACTACATCCACAATAGACACAGGTTTTTTTTATTTGATAATATCCTAAATTCAAGTCTCATCTTGTCAACACACACCTGAAGTTACATTTTTAATGCACTTATTTACCTGGCTTAACCAAAGACATACTAATTTCCATTGATGTTCCCTTGTAGTGTAATCAGTAGAACTGTCAAAAGTACTGCTGAGAACTTATTTTTAGAGTTCTGTTGTATTTTCCCTTTATTTCTGATCACTTTGTTGCTAGAGAATACTCATGTGGGTAGCACAGCATGGGAAAATGTTTCAGGGAAAGATGCAGGCTGTGCCTACCCTGTCTTTGCCTTTCATTCTTAACCAGGGCCTAATATACTAACACATCCCGGCAGATTTTCATGCATACTGTGATATATCATCACTGTGTTCAGCCAAGAGTGAAGGAAGCAATTTTGTGAGGTCGCAGGATGGTCAATGCTCTTCTATTTGAGTTTTTCTTGGGTTCATCCAGGCAATTTTAATCTCAAAAGGTTGTTCCCCTTTACATAGTTAATTCCTTCCTCTAAAAATCTGACATAACTCATTTGAAGAAAGCTACATAGGAGTTTTTTCTTCCAGACACAATTCGGTGTCACAGAGAGACCATGATGACACAATAACAGGCAAATTAATGAGAAAAACCTCATGAAACAGAGGAACAAAGTATTTCCTCTTGCTTAGTCCAAACTTCACGCTCATGTTTGTTTGAAAATTACTGAGGATAGCTGGGGAAGTAAAATTCCTAATAGAAAAAACAAACAAACCACTTACCCAACCAAAAAAACAAAACAGAGAAACAAGAAACTCCAAACGACAAACTGTCCTCATTATTTTAATAAAAATAAATAAAAACTCAAGAACTGAAATACTTTGTCCTAAATGTGAAGATTTAAGATGGAATATGATTCTGCACCTGGGATTTGCTTCCCTTCTGTTCCTGCCATTTTCTGAGGGTTGACTTTCTCTGGCAAACTGGAGCATTCAGTGATGCATGAGAACCACTTCTATTTTTGAAGAGTAACGGTATTTCACAGAAAATACCACCCTTTCCATCCAAACACCAGAATGAGGTAACTAGACTGCAAAATTCAGGATGTGCTACAATTGTACCACAGACATGAGGTGGGAAAACAAAGCAAAACAGTTTGATCCCCAAATTGAGATCTATTCTGAAACATTTGCTTTAAAGTAAACAAATCAAAGCGCAGTTAGTTTTCTCAGCCTTTCTCTAAAAATCATGTAGAATCACAAATTTTAGATGAATTCCATAATAATCTGCAAATCAAGAGAAACCTGCTGGGTGAAAACTTTCCCATCCCTAAGTTTCAGAGCCTAAAGTTACCTGGAATAATGCTGAATTTCTGTGCAAACGTTTTACACAATTCTTGGTAAATACACAATTTTGTTGCTTTGAAATGGCAGATAAAACAAGCTATTTTAGCACACACAGTCTGTTCAAGTACCATCTTTCACTAATAATGATAAAAAGTGATGGAAATATGATTTATATCTCCAGAAATTTTCAAGGCACTGCCAAATGTTGTCTTCAAGCGCCCTGCTCGCAGGCAGCCACTACAGTGAAAACATTCCCAACATCTTTCCAATGCAGCAAGCAGGAATAATGTAATACTCTTCCTCCAGATGCATTACATTGTTAAGCACTTAATCTCAAGGACCTTTTTGAAGTTCAGATAGTCCTACTTTATTCATCATCTAGTGTTTAGTTTAAAGTAACAAATGATTGAGCTGAAAGTCTTTCAGAAACAAAATTTCTTTTTTTCCCATACATAAACAGAGTTGCAGCCTTTGCATTTTTCGCCATCTGGCCCGCAGTGTGAAATGACATTAGTAGCATGTCAGGTTTATTCCCTTTTCAAAGAGAGAAATAAAGAAAGCAAAAGAAAGAAAAAGCATAATCCTAATCTATAGTATGAAGAGTATTAAAATGAAACATCTGCCTTGCTGAAATGAGTGGATGAACTCTGAAGTCTACAAGCTGCTGGAGTTTGTCAAGTACATGTTTACATTGCTGACTGTTGTAAATTTGCAGGATGATGACAAGAAGTCCACAAACTAAAATATCTTATTCAAATGTTTTTAAACATCTGTTTCAAACAGAAAAGGCCAGAAAAATAAAGTGGCACAGTGATCACAGGCAGACCTGGGACGCAATAATATAACTTGGGTTACATAATAAAAGACGATGGCAACAGGGGCTTGTAACTGCAGTCACCAGCTTGTGCTCTAAAGTCAATCGAGTGGAATGCTGAGAGGGTTGTACTTGTCATCAAACTACGTGACTCTATCCAGAGTAAGGACAAAATACGGTCAAATGCTCCTTAAAAAGCCTGCTTTTGCTAAAACACCTGCTGATTACAAAGCCAAATAAATTCTCTGCTCAGGAGAACAGCTTTGAACACCTTCAAGAATGAAAGACGTCAGATTTCTCAACAGCTTTGAAAAACCAAGCAGCACTTGACCAATGAGATTATATTGTTTAGAAAACAGACTTTGTCCTTGCTATTGAAGGGCTTTTGCTTCGCAGGCCTTCAGATTAAAGTCCTAGGATACAGATCTTTTTTATCACCAACATGAACTCGAGATGTTGCCATGTGCTGAATAGTAATCTTTATTCTCACCTTAAAAAATACAGAGACAATTAAAAAAAAAGGTGTTAGATTGTTTTGTTTCTCACTCTTTTGAGATGCAGCCAAGAATGAAGCAAAAAACCCCAGTATCTTCCTGGTCAGTACTCTTTTATAAACCAATTTATTTAAAAAAAATAATTTATTATTACTCCTTAATTGTCTTTGTGATATGATATAACATTCTTCAGAAAATCACTGAAGTCCTTTGGAGAGTGCTGAGACCTAAGCACTTTTGATATGAAGCAGGGATTGATATAAATCTTGGATTTTGATATAAATCTGGGATTTATATAAATCCTTAGCTCTAGCAAAATTAAAATATTGCACTGTCTTCAAAATAACTTTGAACTGATGGAGCACAGTGCCAGGAAGCTGGGCAGGGTGTTCATGGCAAAATATAGCCATGGCATAATTACAGCCAGGGCTGTCTGTAGTATTTATTGTTAGCACATTCTCCCATACAGTTTTGGCACATGTCAATCAGCAACTAGTATGCAGGAGTGCTGAGGGAGACTGAAAGGAACCAGGATTGCTCCCAGAGGGATTATGTTGGACAAAACAGTTTCTGTTTTATTTTTGGAAAATAGAAGGCAATGTGAATTAAGTTTCATTATATGGATATGAGATGTGCCATTTGCTTGAAAGTTAGCAAATAGTCCTTGGCCACTTTTATTACCTAGTATCTGTATGATAATTTATTTCAACTAGCATTATCACAAGCAAGAGAATTTTACTGTATATTTGGTTAATCTGATACAATAGTATATTTGCCCCACTGCTCCCCCACATTACCTTTGGAGGGTTAATTCCCAGCAACTTCATGTTTATGCACCTGGGGTAAGGACACTTGCTCGGGTTTGCAAATGAATGACAGACAGTGTTACTGACCTCATCACTACAGAGCAGGGTGAGCTGTCTACCTGCAAAGGAAGCCTGGGTTCCAGGTGTCCTCTCCAGGCTGCTCCACCAGGTGCCAAAGCATAGATGTAGATGGAGTTTCTTGGGGCAGGCACATAGCAGCACGACCTAAATTAACGTTGGATCTTCAAGGAGAGGAAGTAAGATGAAAGCAGGAAAGGGAAGAGGGGTGATTTATAAGTTAATGGTAAAGGAATGAATAAGGCTCCCTCATCCATCGCCCGCTACAGGGCAGTACAGGTCTTTGTTCTGGAGACATAACTCAAGATACAATCTACCAAAGAATGCAGTTAAGCCTCATAGTTGAGCTCATGTTCATCTTTAACATGGTTATCTGATTGGTTTCAGATAGCTTTTGTTATTATCTTTTTAATATTAGCGCCTGATTTACTGTATCTCCACATTATCCCAGTCTTCCTAAACTTACAGTTAGCACTACTGATTACAGGTTTTATTCCTTATTTTCAGAGTTGTTGCCCTAGAATTCCTTTCAAGAGGAGGATCCCAGTAGCAAGTCTTCATTAGACTATCTATGTAAAATAAACTATTTTCTCAGGGACCTTGTATGACTAAAAGTTTAAGAGCACGGCTATCCCTTTAAAGAACATTTTCAGCTTCTTTGTGCCTGCTCACAGTCAGATCCAAGGCTAAGGATTCGACTTCTGTAGCATTTCACTTCATCCTTCAAGGTCCCTACAAACTTGGGCTATATCACATGGAGACAGCATAGAAAAATAACAGCCCATATAGGAAATGACACAAGTCTAATGAGTGATTTAGATAAGGTATATCTAAAGTAACTTCAATGAAGAAATGATTAAAAAAAATAATTACTTCTGTAAAGAACTCTTTTGTCTAGAAAGTTCTTAACAGACTTAGGAGGCTTCTTCATAGACTTAATACCATTCTTCATATACTTAATAGCATTTCTTGTTCCTGTAAATACTTTTTTAAGCTGAGGTTGAACAGAGAGGTGCTGGTCACACACTTGGAGAGGGAATTTTGGTGGAAAGCAAGCTATGGTTTTACAGAGATACAGGAATGGACTGTTTATAAAGGTGTTAGGGTCTGGCAGTCAGTTAGGGAACTTGCTTAAAAGAATCTTCAGCAGCAGTAAGAACCACTGGTTTGTACTGACTTACTGAAGCAAAGGACTGCAATTTTCAACGTTTCCAGTTATCTGCCCCAGACTCGGCTCTGTTTCTGGTGAAATCATTGCTCTTGAGCATATGATCCCAAGTTAAAGTGGAAAAAGAATTTCTCCATCAAAGTGAAATTTGCTCCATCTATTTTTTATTAATGTTTTTTATTTCAGTTGAATATAGTACCCTCTTCTATCTAATTGCTCATTTCTTAGGAAAAAGATTGTTATCACAAACTTGCATACTGGATTTTCCAGCTCCTTGGTTGTCAGTGAGTAGTGTTCCTAATTTAGCCTAGAGTCTAGCTCAGCTAAAAACACTGGAGTGAAATCTTTCAGGGTGAAAATTTAAGAGCTTAAAGGATATGTAGAATCCTCATTCACTTAGTAAATCTATTGCTCAGAAAACCACAAAGCTTACACAATTACCAGTGTGCAGGCATGTCTGATGATAGAAGCATGTTTCTTAAACCTAGAAACAAATAATCACACTGTAGTTAATGATTTAAATGCTATTTAGATGAGAAAGAAAAGCTAAATACCCCCAAAGAATTTTCATTTTCTAGCTGGTTCTCACACCTAATGTAGTCATAAAAAAGTAAAGCAGCCTTTACGCACAGAGCACAACTTTCCTTAATATGTCTTCTGGGTTCTCAGCTCATCAGATTCAAGTTTAAACAGAAGGCTAGAATAATTCAGAAAGTGTTTCAAATGTACAATTACAGAATCTTCTTCTGTGGCCATAATTCCAAGCAGTGGTGAAGTACTGCCTCATTCTTTATAGGGGTATAGGGATATAATAGGTATATGTAAATACACCTTGTGGAGATATGTGAACATATTGTGTGCAGAATAGGCTTAAGAAAAGGTAATTTGTTGGACTGTATTTATACTGAGGGGAAAATTCACAGGGAAAGAACAAACAAGCGACCTCACTAAAAATAAGTTTCCTGCAAACTGCCTGGGAGAGAATGTGACAAGCCCCCATGGCGCTGGGAGGCTAAACTGCATTTCATGAAGGGCTTTCTGCGAAGCTGCAGCAATGCTAACAAAGATTTGTCATTCTGAGCACTCAGAAGCTGTGTCAGCTCCACACAAATGCAAGTACAGCACAAAGCCCACTGGATCCTCTGTTGAAGTCAGTGGAGTTACACAAATATATAATTTATTAAAATCTTTATCTAGACACAAGGTTTCTATAGTAGTGAGGCTGCCAGAAGCATTGTTAGCTTCTCCACTTCACTGTCTGATAAAGTAAAAGGACTGATCAAGTATATCACATGCTTGGGTTCACCTGCTATACTGCATGTTTACAAAAGAACAAAAAGAATTCATGAGAAGATAATGTTGTTGGAGAATTTGCTCTTCATCTGTGAACAGAAAATTATTCCTCATCATTGCTGAAATAATTAAACTGATATTTAATGTTAGAACTGTATTTTTTGTGTGTTCATAAATACTTGAATATAATTTGAATCAACAGCAGCATATATTAACATTAACCTTTTTTGCTGCAAATTAAACAGAAAACATTTTTACAAGAACAAATAGTGGAAGAAATTGTGAACATCAAGATAAATTAAGTGAAGAACTCTTTCTCTCCTACTCACTGTTCTGGTTGGGAACAGGGAAGGCTGAGGAAGGCATCTTTGAAACCCAAACTCCAGACCACAATTTAAAATCTACAGACTTTTAATCTGCAGAATTTTGACCAAAAGAAAGCAAGCTGGCAATAGGGCAGCCCTTCAAAATCATGAGTATTTGCAAAGAAGTGAAAAGTGCAGGGTTACTAAGACTGTAGTAGATTACAGCTTTCTGAATGAACAAGAATTTCATACAATGGAAAAAAATTGTAACAAAAGATTTAATGTATAGTAAAAATTGAGTTATGACTAAATATTTTGGGAAATACTTCATTCTATTTAAAAATACTACAAAAGTTCAATAATATAATGTACATCACTACTGGCAGCGATCTTGTTAAGGAAAATATCCAATTTGCCAAGTGTCTTTTATTGAACATAGAATCCTTCAGCTTGACTTTAACTCAATAAAACTCTGAGTTTTCCTAAAGAGTGCTTAATACTTCCCTGGTGGACTCCTGAACCCTTCCCAAATGCAAAATATTTCATGAAGGGACAAGCTTTTCTAATCAAGGTGCTTCTGCTTTCCAGTTTATCTAAAAAGTGCATTATTGAAAACCTTTTCCTTTCACAGGAATTTTGTCTATTGTTTATATAGGTATCACAGAGAGATATGTTTGATACAAATTGTTTCAGTTGGAAAGAACTCTGCCAAAGAAAACAGACAGGCAGCTGTTTGCATTGCATATAAAAATTTTGTTAAATATGGCTGCACCTGTGTAAACAGAAATTTATTTCCAAGAAGTACCCCTGCAGCTGCAAAAGCTTTCAGACGTTGCCAGACAAGTTATTTTTATTAAACCATGTAACACACTAAATAGCTCTTTCAATGGCTGTCATGCCATAAGAACATGTAACATAAAAAATCTAGTCCATTTTTAGGGAAGATTTATTTTGTTTTTATTTTTCAAAATCCAACAGAGCGATGGATCCACTCTATAAATTAGTACTATGCTTTATTAGTACGAAAATTTAAAGCAATGCATAGCTGTATATACTTTATGAACACTATGTTTGTGTGTGCACACATGTAGAATTTAATACTTTATTAGAGCCTCAGTATCTGCCTGATCCAGAGTCTATCTGAGATGATAGAGAGATTTTTACTGCCTGCAAGCAGACTATGAATCAGAGTTAACTTGAAAAGCCTGTATCTGGCATGGTATTCTACTCTTGGTGCTTCACCTGCAAAAAGTCTAAACAAGACATCCATTTAAAGATCAGGAGATGCTCAGATGCCCCATGGTGGGCAGAGATGGAATCTGGGGAAGGCGCAGGGTCCCTCCTTTCCAGCATCCACCAACACACTTATGCTTCGGCAAGACAGGAGAGAGAGGTAACAAACCTCCTGCGTGCACTGGAAACCTGCCTGGATTGTTAGGAACCTGCAACCAAATTAAATGGCCAAAGAAAGCAGCGTGCCCAAGCAGGACATAAACAAGACGGTGCTTCCTAGCCATAGGGCAAAATTTCTTCCCCAGCTCTGGTCACCCTCGAAGACAAAAATCCACCTTGCCAACGTGGGTACAAACGAGTCTCCAGGGACCACCTCAGTGACCAGGGGCCACAGTCCATATTTATGAGTATGCATTCTCCAGCCCTTAGTAGTCTCTGGGGTAGGATTAATAGACATGGTGTGCCTCGGCTCTGCGTTTCCCTATGCAGATGCATATTATGTAATTTGTCTGGGGTATTTGCACTCACTCTGAGGTCCATTCTGGTCCTGTGCCAGACTTGGACTGAAAATACATGTATCGTTATTTAAATCTATACATATACACATTCAGTCTATGTGCAACACATCAAGAGCTCTACCTGTGCTTAGTAAGGTCACAGATCTCCCACCAACATTTATTTTAGTTATTTATACTAAATAATTTTCAGGGAGAATAGAAGCTCTTTTATACACTCTAGGCTGTATGAATGGCTTCTCTAGAAAGCCAAAATCAGTAGCCTTTAGTGGGTCAATCAGTGTTCGGTGCAGCACCAATTCAAGAGTTAGGGAACTTCACTGGATGGGGTAATATAGTGCCAATGAACCCATCTGAGCTCAGCTCTCCCTTCTGTCTCTCCAGAAGGATGCAGGGGACAGGGTGCTAGAGGCACTGCTTCAATTACAAGGCGAAGCAAAGGCCAGTGTTTTAATTTGTAAAGTGATCTAGGCATATATAATTATTTTTAAAGCATATTTCTGGTAATTAATGTGTAAATGCAAAGACACACATTATAAACACACTTTTTAAAGACATTTGTCAGTCATATCTCCCTTGACAGGTGTCTGTCTGCTGCCAGTTCAAACGCTAGGGAATGGATCTTTAGTAAATGCCACAATACTTCTCAGCAGCCTCAACCTCACTACTCATGAAGATCTCAAAGGAAAACTAATTGGTAGGTAGGGTATCATGGAGCTGCAGAGCAGCATTCAGTGAGAAATGTAAGCATCAGAGCAGGTTCTTATGCATTTTAACACAAATGCAACCTGAATCAGTGGCACTATTAATTCATCTTTGCAGGAGGAACAAGCCTGAAGTACTGAGGGAAGCAGACTAGATAAAGGTGGCATGTACCTGCTTGATGTGAAGCAGCCATATCTCACATGCTGCTCCACTTCTGATCAGCAGCTCTAAAATTGCAGGGGTAACAGAGAAATCAGTTTGGAGAGGGGAAAGAAATGAAGCCCATAGATGTAGGGAAGAGAGAAAAAGCAAAGCAAGTACGATAAAAGGTGACCACCAATGTTTGCTTCAATTCCAAAGGGATGCTTTTTCTGTTCTTCACAAGAAAGCTGCCTTTGGCTCCCACAAGTCTTTGGAGAGTGATTTCTTTGAACATGTCTGCAGTGACAAGCACTTGGATCTGCCATGGTAGATCAGACAACCATTGGCACTAAGCTTGCACTAGATACATGAGGAAAATGTATGTGGAACCTACAAGAGGCAAAGTTAGAAATAACTTGACTTTCAGAGGATCTCAGGCAAGTCAAAAAGTAGGGATTCCTGTAATTTTGAAGACTGACCTTTCAGATGTCTGTAAGAATGTAGTACTGAAATACTGTGATTCTGGAGAATCTTGCTATTAAAGTGAGTTGCACATATGCAGAAAAAAAATTAAAATTTATTGTTCACTACTGAGGAATTTTTTATTACGGTTTCAAAATTTCAACAGTTGGTCAAAGAAAAGAAATTATGAAGCAAGAAATAAGAAGAAATTTCAAACAAACAGATGTTGAAATAGGGTTATGAATTCAGCCGCAATTGAAAAATGAATATATAAAAATGATGACTTATACATTCACCAAAAAAAAAAGAAAAATCAAAACACAAAACCAATAGGGGACAGGGGAAGGGAAGAAAAATCCCTGATCCAAAGAAACACCCTCCCACATTCATGTTTCTGCTGGTAGGGGAAAAATATCAACCTCAGGCTGTATGTGCAGCTCTCCAATCTTGCAACAGATGAGTTCATGCAGTAAGTGTCCATCCCAGAACCAGACTGTAAATAAAGGAGCACAAGATTGAATCAGATTGTGTCCAGATCCTGGGACCATGATGAGCAAAGAATAACTGCTTTCTCTGCCATTAGTGTATGAGTGAAACTTTGGACCATGGTCTGAAAGTGGGTTACTCCATATCTATGCTGATGGCTATAATTTGAGATGTGTGAACTTGACTTTTGCGAACAGCATATTTTTTAATATTTTGTATGAGCCTGACTAGTTGGAAAACAGCACAAAGCCAACAGAAAAACAAAAAAGACAAGGTCAGTATGCTCCAATATTCTTGGTAAGTAAGACTAAGGAAGGAGGCTTGTCTCCACACACTGGACAAACATCCTTTTTCAAGAGTGCTGTGTCAGGAGGCAGGAGTAGGGTACAATGCAGGATGTAGAGTTTCCTCAGTGGCAGGCATGATGGCGTCTGCAATGGAACAAACACGGCCATCAGTTTTCCTGCTGAATGGGCAAGGAAACTGATGACAGTCATCAGTTCAGGGGTTTTGCTATCCAAAAAGGGGATACGACATTTTTCTAACTGTCTGCTGTGTCCGGAATGTACAGGAGTCATTTTGGATTCCCTATTCTTGAGAGAAAGTGCAGCATGATTGCACAGCTAGCACTGTGAGAAGCAATCATGAAATGCATTGTCCATGTGGTAATTCATATTTTATTGAAGAAAGCCCTAAAATATAAAGTGTTGGTTGATTATGGGTAACCAAATCATGCTAGATGTCCATAAGCAATTATAATAAAATATTAAAATAGTTTTATAGTCTAGCAGAAAAGAGATAAAAAATATAGAGCCACATACTTTTGATTTAGTTGCTTCAATTTCCTTTTTTGTACATCAAAAATGTATACAGGAGCTGTCATTTTGGTTGCATAGGATATCAAGCCACTTTATTTTTTGAGAAACACCAACCTAACTACAGCTGATTTGCCAAGTCACAAAGATTTGCCCCCACTAAGCTGCACATAACTGAGTTATGCTCATGATCCACCCCTAAATAATAAATTTAGAATCCTTATTAGAAAAGTGTTGCTGTCTAGCAGTTGGAGATAAACTATGCTGCAGAAGTCTCTCAAAAAGATAGAAATAAGTCGCTTAATAAAGTCTAAATCATTCCTTAGGTTAGCTAATAGAAGCACCCGTGGTTATAAAATTAATCAGTCTCTGCTATTACAGCAAATTGGTGAAGATTGTATTGACACATCTTCATCTGCCTGTCTCATCAGAGGTGTCCGTGCCATTTAGCTACAAAACCCTGGAGGCTTTACTCTGCACAGAATCTTATAATACTTCAATTACGGGACACCAAGCTGCCAGCCAGACAGCAGAGCATTTATTTCTTGATGACTCCTTAAGTTGTGCCACAGGCCTATCATTAAGAGAATATTTTTCACAGCATGTTGCAAAGATCCTCATGCCATTAAAAGGAATTGAAAAAGCATCAATTTGTTGTTTCCACCTAACACAGATATTTTTCATTGCTGGAACAGCCATTAAAAACAATCTGTTTTATTGCGTTCTGAAAAGATCACAGGAAGTACACATTGTGATTTATTTTAAGTATGAAATTAGTATTAAAGGTATAGCAAATCTGAAGTATTTGCAATAAATACTTAAAAATGCAATGTATTAAATATGTTTGCTTAAAAATTTTGCTAAAAAATCCTTTACCACAATTTCATATGAGATCTTCAGAGATTCTTAAATGACCTTGAGGGGATCTTTGTTTGTTGAGAGCAGATAAGACTGTTTAGGCCCTATGATACTCAGAACTAATGAACAACCCCATATAATGGATACAAAACTTAAAAGTGAATTTTTGGTCTCATATGCCTCCTATGGCTGTTACCTTTCCTCAAGGTGGGGTAACACAACCTCTAGACCAGGAAACAAGGAAGCTTTACATGGAATATAATATATATGTATACACACACACACACACACATATATATATGTATAAAGGTAAATTACACTTTCTCTAATAATTTAGAACTCGTCTGCAAAGGGACTCAAGCATTGCTCAGCCACTTGAACTGCCTAACTTCAATAGCAGGAAAGCAACTAAATCCCCAAGTGCCCACACTTCCTTAGACACCAAGGTATCACCAGTACACCTGCCAGTGTGAGAATGCAATTTAACTTTACTGACCAGCGCTGTGCCCAACACCTGGGTAATCTGGAGATCAGCAAGTCCACACTGATCTCTCATGCAAACCCTAATCTAGGGCTCATTGCCAGACCTGCCTCCTCACTGGACTCAAGACGTTAGGGTCTAGCTGAGTAATATGTACTGCACTGAGCACTGGGGCTCGCAACGTGAGAAGGACTTGGACATGCTGGAGCAAGTCCAGAGGAGGGTTGCGAAGATGCTTAGAGAGCTGGAGCACCTCTCCTACGAGGGCAGGCTGAGAGAGGTGGCGTTGTTCAGCCTGGAGAGAAAAGGGTCCAGAGAGACCTTATAGCACCTTCCAGCACCTAAAGGGGAGCCTACAAGAAGGCTGGAGAGGGGCTTTTGACAAGGCCATGCAGTGTTAGGACAAGGGAGAATGGCTTTAAACCAAAAGGGGATAGATTTAGATTACATATTAGAAATTAAATTCTTTACTGTGAGGATAGTGAGGCACTGGAAGAGGTTCCTCAGAGATGAGGATGCCCCATCTGTGGAAGTGTTCAAGGCCAGGCTATATGAGGCTTTGAGCAACCTGGTCTAGAGGAAAGTGTTGCTGCACATGGTGGAGGGGGTTGGAACATGATAACCTTTAAGGTCCCTTCCAATCCAAGCCATTCTGTAATTCCACGATTCTATACGCTTGGTTTTACCAAATTGGTGGATGAATGGGGCTCTCCTCTTTTTTCTCATCATCATTCTGCCTGCTGTAAAGCAAGAATGCAAGCACTATCATCTCACACATCCGCAAGGGAGTCCCCCATTTGCCGGGGTGTGCTCCCCTCTGGAGTGGGTCTCCTCTAGTGTCCCTCTCGGAGGTATTTTGCATTGCACTGCAGTGTAAAGGCAAATAAGAAAAGGAAGTGGCTGTCTTCCCATGTGCTGGCATCTCATGTAAGATTCCAAAACAATGGGGTCAATGCTCCAGATCAGGCAGTACAGGGATCTGAAGGATCTTGCATCCTCAATGACTCAGTGACTGTGCTGTTGTCATGGGTTGACCCAGGCTCAGTGACAGGTGACCAGCAGAGCTGCTCCATCACTCCGCCTCTCAGCAGGACAGGGGACACAAAATATAATGAAAGGCTGATGGATTGAGATAAGGGCAGAGAAAGATCACTCACTAGTTACTCTCATGGGCAAAACAGAGAAGTTAACTGAATTTATTACCAAACAAATCAGAGCAAGATAATGAGAAATAAAACTGTATCTTATAAATAAAACTCTATCTTCCCTCACACCTCCCTTCTTCCTGGGCTTAACTTTACCCCCAGTTCTCTCTCCCTCCTTCCCCTTGCCAGTGCAAGGGGACAGGGAATGGAGGTTCATCAAGCGTTGTCTCGCACACTCCTTCCTCATCAGAAAAACAGCTCCTCACATTCTGCTTCTGCTTCAGCATGGAATTCCTCCCATGGGAGACAGTCCTCCACAAACTCCTCCAATGGGAATTCGTCCCATCGGCTACAGCTCTTCACAAACTGCTTCAGAGTGGGTCCCTTCCATGGGGAACAGCCCTTCAGGAACAGGCTGCTCCAGCGTTGGTCCTCCGCAGGGTCACAAGTCCTCTCAGCAAACCTGCTCCACATGGGCTCCTCTCTCCATGGGGCCACAGGTCCTGCCAGGGGCCTGCTCCAACGTGGGCTTTCCATGTGGCCACAGTCTCTTTCAGGAATCTACCTACCCTGGGGCTTGAAAGTGGATCTCTGCATCCCCATGGGCCTCCATGGGCTGCAGGGACACAGCAGCTTCACCATGGTCTGCACCATGGTCTGCAGGAAAATCTCTGCTCTGGCACCTGCAGCACCTTCTCTCCCTCCTTCTTCACTGACCCTGGTGTCTCCAGAGATGTTGCTCTCACATATTCTCATTCTGTCTCTCTCTCTGGATGCAACTGTGCAGCAACTTTCCCCCCTTCTCAAATACATCACACCAGAGGTGCTACCACTCTTGCTGATAGACTCAGCATTGGCCAGTGGTGGGTCTGTCTTCCACTGGCTCTGTTGAACACGGGAAAAGCTTCTGGCAGCTTCTCACAGAAGTCACTCCTGTAGCCCCTCTGCTACCAGAACCTTGCCAAGGTTCAAGAACTATGCTGCATCTCTGTTTTGATCCTCACACTTTGCCAGTTTCTCAAATTTTAATCCTGACTGTCCTGAGTACAGAGAGTGGATAAGAGCGTCTTAAGAGCCCATACAAGGCTTAAGTTGCCATTTTCTCCTGAATACCATCACTGCTACCTCTGTGTCCTGGGATAGCTTTCCAAGACACCTCATTCTGCTTGTGTATGAGGGAAAACCAACTGTCACTGAGTGTTAAAGCCTTTCTGATGCTCAGGTCCCTGATGATCTCAGCCATGGCACACTAATGCTGTAGTTTCATGGGCCATTTTGAAGGAAGTGCTTCCCCCATTTTGCACTTTAAGAGGAGCGTTGCCCTCTCCCTGGTGCTGGAACAGCTATTTATACAGTCATCTGGACAAATAGTGGGGTAAAAGCTAAATTGGCCCACAAAAAAGAGCTGGTTAGTTTTCAGCCAGATTGGTCCTTGATACAATCAATGTATGGCTCCACAACTGCATGGGTAGATATAGGGCAGGGTGGGCTGAGAAGGCAAGAACAAACAATGCGCAGTGGAGTAGAGCAGAGCACAGCAAGAATCCTTTCACTGGAAATAGTGCCAAATTTTATTACTCTTTCGTGGAATTGTACTGCTGGTATGTTGTTTAATTGGAGCTGATTAAGTATCATATCCCAAATCTTACAAAAGTTTGCTTCCTTAGCATCTCTAACACATAGAAATGAAAAGTAGAACTGAGAGTGTTCGTCATCCAAATTTGATTCCTCAAATTGCTGTTTCAGTGTAAAATGCTTAATATGGACCAAAGAGCAATCAATTATAGAAGCCACTTCTTTATCTGGCCTTGATATTGATCCTTAGAATCTTAACTCATGAGCCATCCCACTGAATGAAATTAGATTCTTAACATGATTAAAACCTACTTCCTGAAGCAAAAACTTCTGGGATTAAGCTCCTTATTTGTAGGAATTTGTTTTGGGATGAGCCATTAACAAGAGACGTGTTCATTTTAAATCAGCACTAAACTATTATGTTAATATATGAGAGAGAGATTAAATTATTTGGCCTACTACCCTTATTCATATATGCAAATTTCTGAAAATATATTGAAAGAAGTAGCATTTGCAATTTCATCTCCTCTGCAATTAATTTATTTAAAACTAACATGTATGGCGGGTGACAATTTTGTGGAGAGAAAATACATTATATAATGAAGGCCAGACTCTATAGCTCTAATTCATGTGAATAGCCTTGCTTGTGTGAATAGTCCCATCAGTTTCAATGGACTATTCACACCAGTTCAATGGGATTATTCATATATATAATACACTATGGTATTTGGGATGAAAGACACTATATAAATGTAAACTGTTATAAAAATATTAATAATATGCATTTTAACTTACAGCAAAATATGTGTTTATCCTGGTAGCCATTACAGCTGATAAGGTAAATCACGTTTGAGCTAAGAAACTCCTACTGTACATCCAAAACACTTATTTAACTGTGCTACTAACAAGTAGGTTTTTTGTAAAAATACAAATACACATTTACATGAATGAAAATACCACATGTATTTATGAAAAAGCTTTTGAGAGCTTTCAGGTAAATACTATGTACGCTTTCTTATTCCATAAAGGCAATATATTTTCTTTTTTCTTTTTTAGAATAAACAAAATACAAAGGTTCAAATTCATCTCTGCAGTAGTTCTATTGACTTCAGTCAAGTTTACCAAAACCAGGAAGGCAATTTCACACAAAGGGTATCACAAAAATCCTGTACTGCCAACCATTTAAAGGACCAATTTGCAATGTGATGCGTGCAAGCAGCTCTTCCAAACCAGCATGCAACCCTTCAGCAACTTCAGAGGAGCTGAATTGCACATTATGGCAACATTCACATTTCTAATGCCAAAACCTAAAAATCTATAGTTATCATAAATCCACAGAAATCCATAGATATCATTCATAGATGGCAGTAATAACAATAATTAGAGAAAAACTGACAGACAAGTTACATCTGAAGAACCTTTCCCCAGTAAAATGGTATATTAAAAAAACTCCGTGGGGGCACATCCACAGCCACTGTGACTCCGCAGTCTTCAATTCAAAGTCAGTCAACTCCTAAAGAATAAAAAAGGGGAGAGAAAGCATGTGAGTGATGTACAGCCTTGTGCCTCCCAAACTAATAGCTGTGCAATGAATTAATATCATATAGTCTAGGAAATCAGTCACTGTCATGGAAACAGTCTGCTAATTTATTAGCTTGTTATTAGTCTATTTTCTTACTTCTTGCCTATTCCTCAGGATGCCCAGTAATGCAGTGAGCATAATGCAAATCCCAGCAGTATCCCTTTGGCCTGAGAGGCAGACCTTTTCAGGTAACCAGCACAGCAACCTAGCAAAATGAAACTCTATGTTTGTGCTAGATGAGGCAGCTCCCCAGCTCTCTTCCCACTTGTCATTCATTCTGCGTGGGAGAGAAAATTGGTCAGAGATAAGGAAGTGGTGGCTGGGTCTTCAGACTTTTCCTCCAGAATGCTGAGCACTGTTACTTCCATTGGTGACACCACTTGGGCTCAGCACTTCTACCAGTGTATTTCATCAGCGTGTTTTTTCGGTCCCTCTATGTTGTGTTCTGTAAATCCCATGTGGATTTACAAAGACATGAAAGAGAGGGAGCTGGGCCTGTACAGCCTTGGGAAGAGACGACCGAAAGGGGACCTCATCAACATATACATAAGTATTTCAAGGGAAGGAGTGAAGAGGATGGAGCCAGGCTCTTCTCAGTGGTGCCAAGCAATAGGACAAGAGGCAACAGGCAGAAACTGATACACAGGAAGTTCCACCTGAATATGAGGAAGAATTTCTTTACTCTGTGGGTGACCAAGCGCTGGAACAGATTGTCCAGACAGGCTGTGGAGTCTCCCTCACTGGAGATATTCAAGAAACTTCTGGATGCAATCTGTGCCATGTGCTCTGGGATGACTTTGCTTGAGCAGGGAGGTTGGACCAACCTGACCCATTCTGTGGTTCTGTGATTGCCATATAACAGTACGGCACAGAGTAGGAAGGGCTGAGGTTTGATTTGCTGGGGCCTTGAGTGGCTGCAGTATTGTAAGTCTACACTATAACTTCAATGGTGAGGAGGTCTGGACGAGGTTCCAGTCCCAGGCACACACTAGCTGTGCACAGAGGACAAACTGGTGGAGGTTTCTGAAGCCACGCTGTAGGTGGACCACACAAATTTTGTCACCATGTGTCTTCAATTGCTTCCAGTAAAAAGGGAAACTTCAAGTGTAATAGTGTGTCTGAATGCATGTTGTATTGCTCCATGTATAGGCATAAGGCAAATTTACACCCAAAAGAAGCCCTCCAATTCACTATATTGGCACTCTCAATTGAGACTTTAACCTTCTCCCTTCTTTCTTCCCTGCTCCTTGTGCTGGTGCTGGTATGGCTGTGGGACCAGACAATTTTCAGATATTCTGCTCTACTTCTTTCTTAAATCCTTCATCCTGTGCCAGACTACAGAAGATAGAGAGAAGCAATGCACAAGGGTGAGAAGAACAAAGCAGAAGCTTCTCTCTGACAGAAGCCCTGCCATGTAACCTAGGTCCTGTCACTCTTACATTTTACAGGTAACCTAGGTCCTGTCACTCTTACATTTTACAGGTATTAATTTTCCAAGGTCATTTAAACTATGCTGGACTTTCTAAAGTGAGAAATAAATGCTGATCTGAATGAGAACTACAGCGGAATGACTTCACAGTAACAGCTGAACTTGAACCAGAAGCATGATCATCTGCATCCCTCTGTCTGTCTCCTTTTCTTGGTTTGTCTTGTCTTTGTCTTGTCTTTGTCTTCTCCTTCCTCAGGTGAAGCATTTCATCTCATCTCTACACGTTCTTTTAAGTTTTTCATACTATTTCTTCATTAAAAAAAAGAAAACCCAAAAAATCAAAAATCCCAGAAACAACAACAAAAACCCAAAAAAACCCCACCAAAACAAAAAAACTCCCAAACTCCCAATCCCCCGAAGTAGTACGTTATTCTAGTACGTATTTCGCAGCAAAATTTACTGGTCCCTGGGACTTTTCTTTCCTCCCCTTTCCCAGTTGCAGTGAGGAAAGATGATTGATCAACTGAAAAGAACAAAGTTAATAGGAGAGTCAAAAGCGAATGGAGATAACAAGGAGCTGCATAGCCCAGACAAGACAAAGCAGATCAAATATAGTGATCTGAATCTCATACAGTTTCAGTCCTGAGCTTAGTGACAGGGGAAAGGCAGCTGGATGCCTGCACTCCATCAGGCCATAGGAAGATCTGAGAGCTTGAAAAGGAAATGTGTTTTTTCCTATCAGACCCAGCTCAAAGTCTGGACAGGCTTCAGTCTCTCAGAAGATCAGGCAGATCCATTCCGGTGGTTTCAAAAGTGTTACAGAACAGAATGAGTTAAACAATATGAACAGGGCAGCTGACTTGCTAAAGTTGATCCAGCAGGAGTTATGAGAAAGATACATGAGCAAAAACTACAGAAATCGCATCCTTCTGCACAGAACAGAACAGAACAGAACAGAACACCCTGCTGTAGATTGCAGAACATCCTGTAGCAAGATAAGCAAATGCTCAAAAGAAAAAGCAACACTATAGCTTGCTGTGCATTAGCTAGCACAGAGACAGAACAAGTGGAAATTGTTATGCGGAAGCTAAAGCAGTATAAATATCTGTGCCTTTTTTCAATGAACATCCTTGCATCATCGATGCTTGGTCCATGTGTTTCAATCACCAGCACAAAAGGGCCCTTGAAAGACTGGGGTTTTTGTCAGCATCCTAGAAAGACTGGTATGTTCCTTATCTTTAGTGACTCTTTTTGCACAGGACTTCTATCTGAAATCAAAGTAATAAGCAAGTGACAAGAAAAAAAATAATTGAATCCACCATTGTTTACTGATTTAAGCTGAAAGTTCCGTTGGGTCAGTCATGTTTAATAGGTATGAATGAACCAATCTTATATAAAAGTCTAATCTCTTTTGAAAAAAAAAAAAAAACCCAACAAAAAACCCGTACAAAAATGCACCACTTTTTAGTCTTCACAGTCTTGCAGCAATGAGTTCCACAACTTAACTATATATTTTATTTTAAATTGCACTGCTTGATCTCCCCTAAGACCCCCTAAGATAGTGACCTGAGAGTCACTCTTACTCTCTGCTTTTGGGTAATCTCTTCTTCCTCTTTCATCTGACTATAAACCCAAATGTTTTTCCCATTTTAAAAAAGACTGCTCTTCAACTGTCACTGTATTTCTTTCTTGTGTCTTTCATTTCAAAAATCTTGAGCTTTTCCTGTTCAAAATTTTTTTCTGCATCCTCTTCAATCCAACTTCCACACCACTAAGACTGGAAAATTGCACTTAAATTTCCCATGAGGCTATTCTGACCACTGAGGCACTGCATTAAAAAGAAGCAGTGGCATTAATTCCTCTTCCAGATGTGCTTTCTCTGGGAACAGCAAATTTTCACAAAGCTGCACCTTATTATTCTCTGCACAGCCAGCCTAGAATGCTCCTATTTTTTTTTTGTGAAACCTACAGCAAACAATGCTAAGACTGCAGCTTGTTTAAATGTTCCATTTCACTTCCTTACATCCATCTGCCACATATTTTTTCATCCTCTGAAACTTACTGAAACATGGGGTTTTTTTGTCCTGTGCTTGTGCCTCTCCTTGTACACAGAACTCTGCTGTGCAGCTGAGATTCCCAGATGCTACCAAGCTGCAACCAGTACTAATAACTTCACATCCTGCAATCAGTTTTTTAAATGTGGAACATGCACAGATTTCCTCTTCATACGCAATGTGAATCAAATTTTGTCACAGGTAGAATGGCACACTTGAAAAAAGCCAGGTACCTATTGGGAGGATGTTAAGTACAAATGCCATCATTTTTAACCAAGGTTTGGTGTCGCACCTGTGCCGGGGCAACCCCCGGTATCAACACAGGCTGGGGATGTAGAGAGCAGCCCTGCTGAGAAGGACTTGGGGGTGCTGGTGGATGAGAGGTTGGACATGACCCAGCAATGTACACTGGCAGCCCAGGAAAGCAATTTGTTTGGGTTGCATCCAAAGCAGCGTGGGCAGTGGGGGGAGGGAGGGGATTCTGCCCCTCTGCTCTGCTCTGGTGACATCCAGCCTGGAGTCCCCAGCACAGGAAGGACATGGATCTGTTGGAGCAAGTCCAGAGGAGGCCACCAAGACGATTAGAGGGATGGAGCACCTCTCCTATAAGAAAAGGCTGAGAGAAGTGAGATTGTTCAGCCTCGAGAAGAGAGGATTTCAGCGTGACCTAATTGCAGCCTTTCAGTATCTGAAAGGAGCCTGCAAGAAAGATGGAGAGGAACATTTTACAAGAGTATGACAGGACGAGGCGGAATGGGCTTCAAATGAAAGAGGAACAGAGTAGGGAGGGTTTAGATTAGATATTAGGAAAAGCTTCCTTACTGTGAGGGTGGTGAGGCACTGCAACACGTTGCCTGGAGAAGTGGTGGATGCCCCATCCGTGGAAGTGCTTAAGGCCAGGCTGGATGGAGCTCTGAACAACTCAATCTAGTGGAAGGTGGCTCCACCCATGGCAGAGGGGTTGGAACCAGATGATCTTTAAGGTGCCTTTCACCCCAAACCATTCTATGACTCTATGATTTTCTCCCAGTCTACCACTCATTTTTACAATATTTTATCCCTCTTTTAATGAAAAGGATGAAGCCGAGATACTTTTCCTCCTTTAAAAATAGTTCTGGTGAGTACAAAACCACTTTTCATTCTCGCTGGAAGTTAAGGTCATTGTGACTGCTTAACTGGGGTTACCACCAAACTAGAGACTAAATTAGGGCATGCTGAGATGCTCATCATTCAGCTACTTATTTACATGCACAAAATGAAACATATGTATTAATCTCAGAAGTTCAAATTCTCCCTAGGCATAGAATGAGAGTAATAAAACTATACAATAAATAAACTGGGAAAAGAAAGATGTAAATACAGGTGTGTGTGTGGGCATTTTTGACACTGAAAGTAGAAAACACCATCAAGACAGACTCAGATCCTGCAGACATTGATTTGAATAACTCAGGCCCTCTGTGCAAAAATTTTTTTCAGCATCTGAGGTTCTGAAACCAGAAATGTGTGAATTTTCAGCTGATTCTTTCTCTGTATGAAGCCACCATATCTGAGCCATGAAAACTTATTAATCTCTGCAAAAATATACTTGTAAGTAGAATAATACCATAAACATAGATGAATGCTCATTCATGCTGTGCTTTTTGCAATAGACTTGCAAGTCACTGTCAGATGATTTGTTTCCATAAGATGTCTCATTTTTCTTATATAATTTATGCAGCTCAAGGCCCGTGCATTATCTCAATCTAAAAGAAAAAAACCCTCCGTATACAGAGTTTTGTCTTATTCTGGCAAAACTCCCCCATGAAAGAACTGATGTGCTTCAAACACCCCACTAATGGTACAGTAAATTACATTTTCACATTTGGAACACTGTAATAGATTTCTCTACAGAGTGATTTATCATGCAACAATTAGAAACCCTAGGGAATTAGATGACCATTTTAAATTTTATCAGCTTGTTTCAATAAACTGTTAATGTGACCCTAATGTTTGGGAAGCACTTTAATATAATCAGATTTCAGTTGTTCAATCTACTGACATTAATGGCTACCTCATTAATCACAGGATTCTTACTGAGACCTCAGAGGCTGTACAAAGTTCAGTGGACCAGTTCTTACAATAATAAAAACAACAGGCAATTTTCAACAGGGAAAAACTCTCACTTTAACTGAAAAACATTGGGTTTTGTTATCCTCCAGGAGCTGACAAGGTCATTTAATAATCCCTGAAAGCATGGAAAAACACCATTTTGGTGTAGTTCGTTTTTATTTGTAAAGTGGTCAATTAAAAATTATAGTCATAAAACTGCAATATCTCATTCTTTAAACAAATAGTGCAGCCTAAGAGGTAAAACATGGGAGGAAGACTATGTAACAGCCTGTGTACAAATGGTTCAGATTGTCTACCACATGTACCTAGGGACAGTGATGTTTCCACCCTGAAAGCACTTGTATCTCACTGTGGTGGCTCTCGCCTTGCCAAATACACCACTAATTACTAATAAAGCTTACCAATCTGTAAGATATTACCAGAATGTTGCAGTGGCTCCCCTACCATCACTATCAAAATATCTTCTTGTCCTGAGCTGTTTAATGGAAGACCATACCAAAGGCTTTGTATCAGATGGGGTGTTAGAATTTGTGTCTCAAGGTCTAGGGAAATTTTCATGACTGTTTTTATAGAGGTCTTGACTGTAGGTGTCCGTATGGAATGTCTTAGGACACACGCAGAGATATTTCAGTGCAAAGCCTGAAGAAATGTGTGGGCAAAGGATGTAAGGAGATAAAAAATTTCTGAGAAATCAGAACAGCAGGAAAAATTGCTACTTATCATAAAGAACTGTAAACTCAATTCAGTAGGACTTTTTCCCATTCTGTGCAAGCAGGATTAGCAGCTGTTGACCTGTTTGTCAGCCTTTGATGGACAAGCAGAATGGTGGAAACTTCCATTGTCTCTGAAGGACAACACTTTTCCTAATGAAGTGTCTTCTAGAAATGCAGGAGCCAATAACTGCTCGTAACTCTTAACACACGGTCTGAGAGTATCGAACAGCAGTAAGCACTGAAACAGTTAATTTTAGAAGCTGATTTTAATAGGTCCTGGTTTCTTTATTGAAAATGTAATCTATTTTTTCTATATATACTTGATGCGTTATTCAGCTGACAGTCAATACATTTAATGTGTACTTGCCTTATTTGCTGAGTTAATCTGTCCAAAACAGGTACATGGTTGCAAGCCAAAGAGGATCTGTACAGTATTGACATATTTATCTAACAGTTTGTTGGGGCTTAAATAAAATTGGTTTTACCAAGTTAGAGTGTCAGTTCTTTAAGACAGTAGCAAGAATCATGCATTTTGATTCCTACTTTGCTTAGTAATGAAGTTAACGAAGACCACTAAATTAAGTCTATTTTTCTAATACACCTGAAATACAAAAATATGACTTTGATCTTATCAGGTAGATATGTTCAGAGGAGGAAATGTTAGCAGCACTTTGAATAAACTGGAAGGAAGCAACATAAAGCCATACAGCAGAGGTAATTGTTCATACAGCACCCAAGAAAAGGATGTAGCAATTCACAGATATGTTTTCAAGGTCAGTGCAAAAAAGCAAAGAACAGTAAAAATCACTGGATCACTAAGTCTACCTCCTGGCTATCCAAGCACCACACCAGGCCCTTGCCTTAATGCTCATCTTAAAAAGTGTCAGATTTCTTGCTATAAATGCTTTCATTGAAAGTTACTTCAGTCCCTCTGCTCTCAAATGGTTAGAAATCTTCTTAGTAATAAAATAAAAGTCATCCATGCTCAGTTGTATCATTGTATTACTCTTCTGTAAAAGTATTACCATACTCCTTTTGCTATTTGACTAGCTTTATCATCTAGCTTAAATGTTTTCCTACCAGGCATTCTCAGTCTCTGGGCATATATCCTACCAAACTCCAAGTCTTCCATTCCACTGCCACACAAAATATATCTTACTTACATGAGTATCCAAAGATTTTCCTTGTCTGTTCCACATTCACCTAATTCTTCTGGAACACGGCTGATGAATCTTGCAGAAGAGTGTCATCAGAAGAGTACCTAATACTGGTGTACAGAGTGCTATGACAAACACATAATGGTGGATTTGTAATCAGTATAGAAGAGAGGACTTTGATTAAAGACTGAGAGCTGCTGTTCTGAACTAGTCAGATGACGTAGGTGTGGCCATAGGAAAAATTGTATGAGGACAACAATTAGAGAAAGTGAATTCATGAAGTAAGCTATTGTATGACACGTTCTCAAAATCTTATCTTCTGGGTCTATATAGATTTTTTACTTATCAGAAAAAAATCCTATTAAAAAAACCTGCTTTAATTTAGAAGGGACAATGTGTGAGAATTGAGATTAGCAAGGGCAGAAGTAATGCTGTAACAGCCAGCATCAGAAGTTTGAAAGGTTCTTTAATACAGGACCTTTCTATAATATGCAAGTGCAGGGACAAAATGGAGGGAAGAATTTCATGGAGGTGACTGGGGAGAGGAAGAAGAACTAGCACAATGATGAAATAGATCAGAATGAAGATACAGGAAAATGAATGGCCCTACAAGACTTGGAGAGACTAAGTCATTTTAATTTTGACTAAAATACTTAGAAAAAAATTCAAGCCCTAATCTCTTAGTGATTATGTATGTGGTCTGATGGTCCACTGGCTGATGGTCCAGTGCAGGAGTTACCTGATATATGGCTTTAGCGTGAAATGTGACATTTTTAGTACATGTTATCGGCAGTGATCCATCACAGCATAATATGTAATATTACCCACTGGAACCCGGTCGTTTTGCTTCAAGTGATTTTATTTATAGTTTGTGCAGATGCAGAGGAAGCAGTGAATCCACGCTGGCACTGGAAGACTTCAAAAAAAGAAGCACCTTCCTTCTGGATTGTGCTTTGAGATAGAGTACTGTCAGTTGAACATCTCACGTTGAACAGCTATTGTAGGCTTTAAAAGGACACTTTTCTCCAGGACACAGATCTGGCTGTTTGCTCTGTGTTTTGAGAGGAAGGGAGTATAGTAAGTGTTGGTGTTTCAAGGGAGGATGGTAATGCTTGTATTTAATTTATTTTGCTCTTGCTCACTGCTGTTTGGGAAAGAATGGCTTTGAACTCTTAATTGTATATTTTGTTTTTATCAGAGCACAGACCCATCCTGTCCTTTCTCACTCCCCCTCCTTTTCTCCTGTAGTCCTCACTTTACTGCTTTCTTCCTTCTCTCTTGCCTTTCATCTCCCACCCTGACAATAAACAGTTGGGAGCTGAATCCAGAGAGCAGAAATAGCTCTGATTCCCTCCCCATCCAATACAGATCCCAATAAAACTTTAAAATGGCATCCATATCTTTGCTGTGTGAAATAGGGTCTGTCTCTAGCACAAAAGAAAGCACACACCACAATTAGTCAAGGAGGGGGATTTTCCTCAAGCAATCTTCCTCACTAAAAAAGGTGCTCGCTCCCACATTAGCAGGAATGTTTTTGTATGAGGAAATGAGCACTTGGAATGGAAGGAGCAGCAGCTTGGGAAGAGGTGGAGCTTGTGCACAAAGGATGATGAAGATGCTAAGGATTAAGAGCCTGGATGCCTCTTGATGCACCAGGTATTTATGTCAGTAATTCTCATTAGATTTAATGTGAATAACAGTCACAAATCCCCCGAGGACTGAAAGAAGAACAGATTCCTTAATGTTTCCATGAGGAATACTTTGAAACCTTCATAAAACATTCATATTTGATGGAAAGGAAAACCTACTTTAATAAAACATGTTTACCACTATTATACAATCAGCAGTTGGTATTTTATTTACTTGAGTATAATGTATAACATACTTGCATTGTTATTATATATTATTAGGCTAAAATTGCTTTACTTCATATTATTGGTTTATCTAACATTGTCAGTTCATTTGACTGTAACCTCAAAACTGAGCATTTTAACGAAGTTTAATGAACTTAAAGTTTACAGAACCCAAGTTTACAGAACAGTTTCTTCTTCTTTCTCTAAGACCCCATTTCTGAATGTGGTTCAAAGGCATATACAGAACTGATGAGTTCGCTGCAATTGCTGTTTAAGGTTTATTTTACTGCCTTAAAGAAAGTCTTAGTTAGTTTGAGGTCCTTTGTTCTGGGTACTGAATAAATGCAGGAGATTTTCAGAGGGCTAGTTTGTTGACTACAGAGGTGCATCACAAGACACCTGATGTGCCCTAAGGTACTTCACTTGGCTGCTTCTAAAGGCAAAAATTCCTGCAGGCTCTGTGCCTTATACCAGTGCTGGGGGGGAGGCTCAATACACCATAGCATGCAAAATAGCATTAGGTGCCCAAGTTCAGGCATCTTAATCCCATCTTTAAAACACTTGATTCTTCCAGAATACATCCAGGGACATTTTGCTTGTGGCTGCACACCATCAATGTCCTTTGGCTACAGAGTAGCACAAGACATTCATAAAGCAATGCACACAGCTACTTAAAATACTCCAGGGTGCATCTACACGGGTACCGAAATAGGTACAAATAATTCCGAGGAGAGCAAGAAAAGCAAGCTCTGCTCCATAAAAACCTTTCTCTGTCCCAATGTAATTACCTTCCCACAGTATTTCAAGTCAAACTCATGAGTACCTTTTGTTGACAAAATTTACTTATCACAGGTTATTTTTAACTCATGTGTGTACATTTGAGAAATTGAGGATAAAATGTGTTCAAGTTCCTGTGCAGCTGGTAAGTACAGGTGTGTGATCCCAGCATTTTATATACCTTCTAATGGTGGCTGGCATTGCAACCATTGTGAAAATAAGAGTAGTACACATTTAAAGCTCACATATCATGAGTAAAATCTGCAACACTTCTTGAGGAAATGTTAAAATGTTCAACATCCATGTTCTCAACAAGTAAATAACACATTATAGGGCTACATTATGACCAGATTATATCTATTAGTTACTGCTGTGCACCATGTAAATCTCCAGATTCCCCTGGGAAATGAGAAAAATCATTTCAGACTTCAATAACTAACAATCAGTTATTGCTCTGGGCAATAATAAAGCTGAATGCAATTACCTAAAGTGAAGTTAGCAGTGTAACAAATGAAATACAGATTTCTTTCTCTCCTAAAATAAATGTAGCATCTCCTCATCACACACTACTGCATGGTGTAATAGGGTCTTCTAAACAGTGTTTTATCTGAGCAGCCTACTTGAGATTTGAAATATATGTGATTAAAACTTATATAAAAAGTTACTTTTTATGACATCTCTTGCATGATTAGTGCTAGAAAAAGACTAACGGCTATGAATCTGAAAAAGTAAAGCAGTCATTCTAGAAAAACAGATTTCAAAAAAAGATTATCTGCTCCCAGTAGTACTCCTCTTTGCACAATTTAAAGACAATTTACCCCAAAAGGGAAATAGAAAATTTCTGTTCATAAAATGCCTTTGATCAGATTTTTCTCAAAACATGTTAGAGTTGTAAATGCAGCATTTCAGTCTTCATACTTATCCTACCTCCTGTCACATTAATTTATTATTTATTCTGTTAACATGAAAATGCTCAGTTTTTTAAGAAGGAAAAAAAATTTTTATTTTAAGCTGATTTTTAAAAGAAGTATTTGAGAACTGAAGTCCCTAGAAGCTAGAACTTTTCTTAACTTAGCACTAGATTGTATAATGTAAAGCATATGCATAAATGTTTGCAGGATGAGAATTTTTGCATATAACTCTGGAATTAATAATATTTCAATAAGAATGAAGATATTGGATACTGGATGAAAGAATAAGATGCACAAAAATATTAATAACTAAGAATAATACTGTTTTCAGCTATACTACCTTTCACCTTATCAGGCAGAGTATTAATTCTCCATGCTGAATTATTGTTAATTAATTATTTGCACATACTTTCTCTTTGTCACTACAGAATTAAATTATCCTGGAAAAGATTTCCCAGCAGAAAGTTAATCCCAATTCCTGATCTTTTGAGAAACCAGTTTTTTATTTATAAATACAGACTGGGCTTGAACCATGAATTTTCCAGTTATTTTGAGCTACTCAAGACTTTTTTTACACCTGTTTAATAGCTTCTTATTATGTAATGGGGCATTTTTTCATATTTTATCCTACACTGCTGTTGACATCTTTTAATGGCTCCTTGGAGGCTAATGACCCCCTTTGAAACTGTGTCTACTTTTTAGTTGTTGGAAGCTAGCTCATAGTGTTACAGATATTTTCAGGCTAAGAATATCTTTCTTGTTGTATATTTATATGATGCATAGTTCAACATATCATTAGTACTATCAGTATTAGTAATGATATATTTACAAAATGTGTTGAAGCATTTCCAGTCAGATCTGGCTGCCCTTCATTTCAGTACATGTTTTACTTGAATAAAGATATTGAAAAGATGGCTCACTTTGGCCGTACTAATCTTGAATATCCTTTTGAGGTAACTTTATCTTATATTTAGACCATTCTGATACAAATCTCACTAAAAAAAAAAAAAAAGTTAAAATCCATGCAGCCATTAAAGTAAGGCAGCATCAAGAAGAGCCTCAATATACAGCACATAGGATAAAACATTAGTGTGAAGCTGCATCATTTTGGTTCAGTATTGTCTCAGTTAACTGGAATGGTGCTTGGCAATTATTTGTAAGGTTTGAGAAGTTCCAGGTTCTTAATGCTCTAATCTTATTCTACCACTGCAAAACAAGGTGGAGAATAGGGATGCTCTCCATGAATGCTGTCTACCACTATGCTCTTAAGATTCAGTGTCCAAGCTCTGGGTTTGATAACATTTAGACACAGGGGAGAATGAAACCCACAAAGCTGTATCTCAGTAAAGGGGAATTCAGGACCTAATTACCTTACATCTTTGGACTCGTGGCCAGCCAGGAAACATGGGTTATGTCTGTACTTTAGGGGTTTGAAGTGCTGACAGAAAAAGCAGCCACATTATACTTGAATTCAGGCTGTGTAAAAATCCCATCTGTTTTCCCTCACAGGTGATGCCAGGATCTTTCTAGGAAGGATCCTTCTGTCTTGTGTCAATCATTACCAAAGGGAAAAGGTGTTGGGATGGGCAGCCTTGCCAGGAACAGCATGCCAGACACACAGCGAGTGAGCTGGTGCCTGCGTGGCTGCAGAGCACTTGCCACCACTTCTGCTGTCATCCCTCCCAACAGCGGAAAAGGACCAGCAGCAAACATGATCAAGGGACAGTCGAAGCTGCTCTCACACTTCAGTGGCCTGTAGTCACAGAGCATGCCATCAAATAGGCAGAGCCTCTCAAGCTAAAATATCTGCTTTCTGATTGTGAATTCGTTGCTAAACTTATTAGGGAATTTTGTCAGTCCTCTTGTGTTTGTGGGAAAAAATGGTGAAGGGTGACTTTCCTAGCAACAAATCAATAGAGCACACATTAAAGATATTAAGAAATAGACAGTGAACTCAAAAAAATAGCTACTATTGATGATACACTTCTAATAAAGTTTTTCTGGGAATGACAGTGAGTCACAGATGCTTTAAGGTTTTTGCCAAACCTCCAGTTAGGAATATAAACTCATTTTTGATAAAAAAATGAGAACAAAAATGTTGGCTGATAGCAAATAACATCGAGGATGGAATTAAAAGAGTGATAAGAATCTGTTGCTGGTCTGGAACCATTAAATCATTTTTAAATTAAGCCAAACAAAGAATTACAAGTGATACTTAGGTGGAAAGCTTTATTCTGAAAACTAATGTTTTGAAACTATTATGGTCACTGCTTTCAAATGATTCAATGTGGTTTGCCAAAGCAAAGCTTTGACAAAGCCCATGCTTAGTTGTTGGATAGAAAATCATGTAATAAAGTAACTTCCAGGGTTAATGACATGCTTTAATTCTGACTTTGTCACTGATGGGATCATTCTTGGAATGAATCATGCACTTCTATCATCTGTATTTTGTAAAGCATTTTGATAAATTAGGCAGACCGCAGCAGACAGCTGTAAAAATTATGTGAGAGCTGAAGGAAATGCCTAGTGGTAAGAAATCTTAGCAAAACTTCCCAAATCTCAGTTTATTAAAAGTAGGGTTAGATGGTGGTTTGATTACAGTATATGAGCATCTTCACAGTGAAAATATGCTGAAAACTTCTCTGACACATAAAGACAGAAGAAGAGGCAATGGTTGAAAGAGGGAATCAAACAGATTCAGATGGGATATTAGGAACAGCTTTTTTTGCTATTATTTATTGGGTTTTTGATCTTAATTACAAATGAGATTAATCATAGGAACAAACTGCAGCAGAAAAACGTCTAATTCTCCATCTCTGGATTGACACAGTTCCTTTGGAGGGTGTTCCACATTTTGTTCAGACTTGTGTCCCTGTGCTCAGCAAAACTCAGCACAACAGTGAGTCGACAGGTTTTCAAAGCACAGCATACACAGATCTGATCAAATGATCTAACATTCACTTCTGACTGTAAACTGTGAATCTGGGGAATGTAGACACCATCGTATTGCTGTCTGTGACAAACTAAACTTTCTCTGAAATACATATCATGAGGAGTGAGATAAACCTCTGTAGGAGCCATATTTACTTTGGGTCTGTATCATGTAATTATTTAATTGAATAATTTTTTCAAGTGTCCATAAAATTTATTAATTATATAAAAGTTTAAAGCTGTCCACATTAAACAAACATTAGGTAAGAAGAAATATTTCCAAGTAGCCTTAACCACTAACTATAATATAAATGCTACTCAGAGGGTAGCAATCTTAAGATAACAAAAAGTCTTTTGTAAAAAAGATGAAAAAAAAAATCATTGTAAAAATAATTTGTAAAAAAATGCCACATTTATCCATTCAAGATGCAAATCTATACACATACAGAGTTTTACCATACCCTGAGGTATGGAATTTCTGGCTAAATTAAAAATTTACTGTCAGAAAGGCACAAAAGCAGTGCTCATCCACAAGGCACATTGGCCAGGAGCTGGAGGGAACCGCAGGGAAGTAATTCCCCTCGCCAGCAGGACCCAAACCCATGGCATCTGTCATGAGGGGCAGGGTGTGAGAGATAACTGGGCCCACTGATCACCACAGAGATGGCAAAGCAAGGAAGCAGGTCCACAGTCCAGCAAAGATCTCTGTTTTTAACCTGCTGCCTGGGTTGGTTTTTTTCACTTGCTGTCCTCTTCTTTACTTAGTTTTGGGAAGCAGCAAACAATTGCTCCTTATTTACACACTCTGCAAACAATTACTTTCTTATGTTACCTTTTCTTCCAGGATGAAGAGTGTTCATCTGTTTAATGTCTTTTACAGTAGCCAAATCTGATCATTCTTGTTACCCACCTCTATAATGCTCTTAGGTTTTAGGTGTCTTTCCTGAGACAGGGTGATAAGATATAGTGATACATACTGTGGTATAATAAGGACTTCTGTTTTGTTCTGTCCTCTGTTCCTCTCTAAGCAACTATGATTATTCTATTTTGATTTTTTAATCTGTGCCAGGCTCTGAGCTGAAGTTTTCAGATAACTACCTACACTGACTTCAGGATTTCCTTCTTGACTGGTAACACAGAGACAGAAGTAAAATGAACTCTGCCAAAGGCTGATCCTGGGCACTTGCATTTGATCACCTGTGCTACTAAATAGCTACAAAGTCACCAACAGAGTGTTGGTTTGGCCATGTAGATACATATACATATATATATAATATATAATCATCTTTGAGGTAAGTGGGGAGGTCTAAGTGTCCAAATTTGCTTCATAAGAATGGAAAATCTCTATCACATAGGAAATCTATTAATACTGTAGAATATAAATAAGGAGTTTTTCCTTTTTTATTCTTCAAGGTTCCCAAACAAATCACAGCTTACTTCTATCTTGTAAAAGGGCCTGTTCCAAAGACCTTTGACGCTTCCAATTGACTCAACAGGCTTTGGATTTCTGGCCCTAAAGCAGTAAAACCTTTGTGGAATGTTTATAGATAACCACTTAGTCCGTGCCAGCTTAAGGAAAGCAAAAGGAAATAAATTAAATGCATCTTCCAGTGACATAAGTCTCATGAAGAATTAACTAGGATAAGCACTTACTCTAGTTGGTGTGCTGTCGATTTGAACAATGCAGACAAAAATAATAATTAAAACATAGCTTCATGCTGAGATGAAACTTTCAAGAGTGTCTAGTGTGTTAAGCTTATGATTTTTTCTGGTTTTGTATTTGCAAGCATAATTACATCCCAGAGGCAACAGGAGCTAGAGCTTGTCAGTCCCCATTTCCCCCTCCGATAGGAGATTAATTTCTTTACACAGAAATCCAAGAGTTGATGCCAGAGCAATAATAATAATGTAAACAAATCTTTTATTCTTTTAATCTGGAATGCATAATTTAATGGAATAGTTGTATAAATAATGAAAATATCACATCTACTTTAGACAATTAAGGGTAAACTGAAGGTAACATTTAATGTAGTATTGATTGACCACATCAACAAAACAACGGCAGACATCTGTACGGATGACGGCAGTTAGGAAAATGCTACCAAGTCTATCAATACAGATTAAGTAGGGGTGGGATGGAGCAGACTTGATGGCTCAGAGTCCTGGTAATGGAATATGAAGCCTTGCACCTCCAGCACGCTGACTTGAGCCAGCCTAGGTCAGTCTGTCACTGAAAGTCATTACCATCAGACGGTTCAGTGAAATGAGTTTGTCCTAATGGCAGGCTGTCTGTGTCACAAAATGCACCATCTATCATGACTGACATCATGTTCAGATTTTCAGCTAGAAGGCTGGAAGGAGCAAGGATGGGCTCCACAACCCTCCTATCCCCGCAGGAAGCATGGATAAGGACAGTTGTCTGGGGCTATGCTGCAGAGATTTTAGGAATGCCTGATTTTAGGGATAGTGGTGTCAACCACTAACCTAACATACAGCAAGAGGAAGGTATCTGTGCTGAAGAAATTGGAACTGAAATGTAAGACTAGACACGAACTAACAGGCGGAAATACTAAGTACAGAAGAAGAGTGATAGGAGTAGGCACAGCACACCAGCAGCATGAAGTTAACAGTAGCTCTCTTTTGGACGGATTTGAGAGAAACAGTGACATGGGAGGAAAGCAAAACACGGTTTACGGGGGAAAAAAAAAAAAGTGGAACCAGAATTCTTTATTAGGCAGGGGCGAGAAATGACATATAAAAGCTAAGTGGAAACAAGACAGGATAGGAAGAAAGGATTTGAAAATGAAGGCAAAGTGTGTACAGAGCCAGTACAGAGATGGGAGACATTGGAGAGATGCAAAGTGAGGAATTACATGGATAAAGGGATGAGCTAAGGCGATTATTTCTTTCAGTAGCAGTTCTGGTTGGATATGAGAAGAGCAAGACCATATCTGTCAAAGTCACCAGAAATTACATTGTTAGGAAATGACAGGTGCATAAAGAGAGTTTCAGCTTTGTGGTTAGATAGGGAATACTGTATCTTTTAGAAGTTCTGAAGTAAGGTATTACCTGAAAGTTTCAATGTCAGCTTGAATAGTAACCCAAATCAAATAGCTGTTTTATTGGCAACACTGGCTGCAGTTCAGCATAAGAGATGGGACAAAACTCTTACTTGGTGATAGAAGAACATTGTTTCACATCTTTGAGCTTAACTTGGTGGTTAGACATACATTAGGAGACATCAGGTTAGACAGTAGCAAGTTGTTGCACTTTGGGGAGATAGTTTTCTGTTTGTTAATTTAATCTGTGTTGTCAACTTGGAAAAAAGCTGTTGAGCATCATTTCCCAACCTTTTACCTAAACTAACTAAACTCTAAAAGCTCAGGAACTGCTTCTCGGAGCTTTGCAAAAGATAAATAAAAAACGAAACCTATTTTCAATGGGCTTAACTACACTTCTGTTAAAAAAAGTTTAACAAATCATAAACTTAAAAATCATTGCGTATGATGAGAATAAAAAGGGACAGATTCTTGTAAAATTGTCAGAAGAAGCCGAAGATCTTGTGAAAGAAAGAAAACAGGAGGAAAACCAGGAAAAGACAGTCACTGAAAAGAATGGTTGATACATTTCCTTAAAAAAATTGTGAGATAAAACTGTGTAATTTAAAAATACATTTACAGTTTTACACTAATCTGATCCAGGGATATGACAGCAAATTGATGGATGAGGCAACAAAAATCCCTCTCTGATTGACATACATTTCAGTTACAGTCACATAATAGTAATGGTACCCCCCCTCTATTACTATCTGGAACACATTAAAAAATATCCTAGGACACATATACTCCACCCAGGCTGCTTCTAATCCCACAAAACACAGCAAGCTTGTCAGTAGCACTTCATTGTCTAAAAGTCAACTGCCCTTCTGACCACTCCATTCTGACCAGTGTGAATCTCTTCTTGCAGAAAAAAAATCACAGTGGGAAACAAACAATTTTCCCATAAAATGAGAATTAAGAATGATGCCGTGAAACAGTGAAACTAAAATGCTGAAAACATCTCAGTGCTTACAAAGCTCTTTTTCATGAAGCCATAATTCCTTATGGCTTCTTTACAAAGTATCGAGGCTGCTGGGCATTCACTGGTTTATTACTTAGAAGAACAACTCAGTAGTGAAATGAATATTTCAATTACAGTGAAATTAGGTGAAACTGAGCTAGAACCAGATGTATTTTGCTACTAGGACTCACACGGACAAAGTCCTCAGCAGTGGTTCAGATAATACAAAACAAAGTAGCCAAGAACACTGATCCTGATATTTCTTCATGGGATTTTTCTGGTTGTGATTCCACAGTCACAAATCACGTGTAATGTCTATTTGAATGTGATTGGTGTTTTTTACATAATACTACATTCAAATATCCATGAGCATAATCACAACTTGGATTTAAGTGAATCATATTAAAACAATCAAGGAATCGAAGTATTAAAGTATTTTACACATATATGGTTTCTGCCCTACCATTAGGAGTATGGATGAAATAAAATTATTGTTGAAAATTCTGAATACAGACGTTAGAAAATCAGAGCAGGTGCCCACAGTGCTTGTGGCAATTCCAGTCCCAGAGGGGCACAAGGTTTCTTGGTAAGAAAACTTAAGGTTGTGTCCAGTGACCCGCCACATCCAAAGCAGCTAAATAGCCTTAAGTGTGAGATTTCTTGACAAAATAAAAGGGTACAAAAAAAGTATTTTGTCTCACCACTCAAAATCAGGACAGGCTATTCTTTTAAGGAAGCTGTATCATTTAAAGCATCTACTAAGCTTGCTATAAAAATGACTGGAGAAAACTGTGGTTTGGTATGCATGCCAGACAAACTCTGAGTAACCAACGTTTCTGCAGGCTCATTCTCCACTCTGTAAGCATGCCATCTAGAAAGATGGGAAAGTTCAGCTGGGTATAGCTTTCATTTCCAGAGTCGCAGAGGCAAACAAATGCAAGTATTTCTTTTTCTGTGTATTTTTCCTTGCAGAGGAGTGTTACACTTAGTTATCAAGTGTCATTTTGCAGGAACCAAGGCATGCACTTGCGATATTAATCAGTAAACTGTTCCAAAAGTCAGTGGCTTTCTTCTTGCACAGAAGTAAAAGAATTATCTGTTGCAGAAGGCCCAGCACTATCTCAAGGTAGCCAAACAATTACCTGTTGGAGTCCATAGTTTCCCATGTGTTTTGTTTTTAGGACTTCGAATGTAAGGTCCCACTGAAGTGGGCTTGCGATGAGTGAGAATGACGGGGTGCTGGAACTAGGTGATTTTTATGGTCCCTTCCAATCCAAACCATGCTGTGATTCTACAGCGTGAAGGTGGCTAATTGCTTTTTGCTTTACAAGTCTGGAGCACCAATTCTGACACAGGCAGAAAATACAGTGGGTAAAAAGTGAGCACAGGGTGTGAGCGGGGTATGCTGAAACACTCCGTGGCTGAGCTTTCAGTCTCCCCCAAAGCATCTTCCCTGGAAAACCCTGCAACACACTGGAAAGCCACAAACAAGCGTGAGCCACCTCGCCACCTCAAGAGCCGCGGGGCCGGGGCACAGCGGGCGGGACCGGGAGGCGGGGACGCTCGGGCGGGAGGTGGCGGGAGCTCCGCTAGCACAGGAAGTCGCCCCGCCGAGGGAGGAGGCGGAGCTCTGCCGCTCGGCCCGAGGTACCGCGCCGCGTCCCGGGGTGGGCGAGAGGCCGAGGCCGCCGGGCCCGAGCGGGCGCTGCCCCGGCCCC
>VWPU01011371.1:0-56783 GCA_013398955.1 Callaeas wilsoni
AGGGAGGGAGGCAGCCCCGGGCCGCTGCTCCCGCCGCCTCCTGTCTCCCGTGCGCGGAGCCCCTTCCCGCAGGGGTGTGCGGCTGGCCGGGGTCGCCCTGCGGTCCCCGCCGCAGCTGGCACTGCTGAGCCCCCCGTGCTGCCCAGTCCCTCGCGGCCTTGGTCCCGCCTCACGCCGTGGCCCGAACAGGAGTTAACGAGTTTGATGCCAAACCCGCTGAGGAAGCTGTTGGAACGTTGAATGAAACAATGCGAAGTGAAGGCTCACAGTAGACAGTGGTAGCAGTTCTCTCGAGTCTTAAGATCAGTGAGTCAGCTCTGCTACAACACGGCTTTTAAACAATAAGTAACAATTTCCTCATCCAACAAATTTCTTGTGTCTATCTATTACATCTACACCATAAAACCTTTCCACACCACAATCCCTCTGAAATAATAGCTGAGGGCATTCGGGGTTTGGTTGCTGGTGTATATTAGATCACGCGGTTAACAGTAAGTGTTGGAAAACGGGGAACAAGTTGACAGGACGGGCAGTGTCTAAACAGCAAGTCTGCTCTGGCAGGAACAATAGCAGCGATCTCTGGGTTTTAAAACTCTGCGAGGTGTTGGTTCCAAGGTGGATTACTTCGAGATTACTACTAGATCTCTTGCGTAACCTCAGTTAACTAGAACTTCGCCAAAATTCTTACCTAAATTTTCAGAACCAGCTAGAAGTTATTGTTTCTTCCAGGAGCCCCAAATAGATAACTCGTACAGTAACTAAAGGTGGTGAAGGCAGGGGATCCTGAAAATGCTACAGCTGTAAGAGCAGCCTGATTGACTCTCCAACCTCCCAACCAGACTGTATCTGCTGATTCATATACTTCTGATGAGGAATGTGACTGCATTGCCTTTGAAGTTTACTTGCGGATGGGAACCTGCACTGATTTATTTCCCATGAGAGCTAGTAGTTGCTAGAGGATCTGACAAACTGAGCAAACTGGTATTTTGTTGTTGTGTTCACGCTTGAAATGTTAGTACTGTATCTTACCTGTGAAGTTCAGCACTGGATCACTGCAGGTGTAGGGAAGATGTACTCTTGTCCAGCAACTGCAAAGTCATCTCCTACTACACAGTGATGTGGGAATGTAGATACAGTACGCTGCTTGGAAAGCTTTGAGTCTTGTCCTGGTAGTTTTGGGTTTTTTAATTTTTCTTTCAAGTGAACTTTGTCTAAAACTGTGAATGTAAACATTAATCTTGTATTTACATAATGCATGCACGAGGCAATTCTTACTCTGGTAGAGAGTGCGTATTTTCTTGAAAGTGAAGTTGTTTGGGAAGGAGTTTACACTAAAGAGAAAAGAGTAATTTTAAAATAAGATTTTCACATGATGGATTAAAACAGAAGCAGGAGTTAATATGGAATAAGCATGATAGTAACTGGTAGAATTCTAACATAGTCTTAACAGAGCAGTCAAGATTGACAGCTATCCTAAATTTTTTTGGTAGCTAAATAAGTAATACATCATAATACAACACTGTCTTTTTAAAGCATGATTTAGCCAGTTTTTTCAAATCATTTAATGACTTTACTCATTAGTGTATCTCCTAATCCTGCTGTGAATCATGTTTCAGTCTCAGTTATGCTTTACTGTGCTGGCTCCATTCCCTTTCCTTCTCTTCCCTTGCTGCCCAACCACTCCTGCAAGTGTTGAGTCAGATAAAGGAACGGATCCAGCTGAAAATTAACCCATTTTTTTGCTGTTTTTGCTATGATCAGGTTGCTGACCTGAGTGATGAGATAGGAACACAGCTGGAGACAAAGGCAAGACTGGTTGCTTGTCTTAGTTACCTTTTACAGGCCCATCTTTTCCTTCTTCATTGGACCCCATCAGGATTTTTGGACAGTTCTTGTAATGCAGGGGTATTAATGGCTGATGAGGCTCATTAGAATTAGAAATAAAAAAGAGTGATTTTTTTTCCCCCTTTTTTGGGGTGTTGTTGCAGTAGACATATCGAAATGTCAATACTGTAAGTAAAGCTTAGGCATGACAAAGATTTTAAGAACATAACGTGAAATGATTTTTCATTATGAACATCAAAGTTTTATGATTCATGTGCGTGAGGAAATACGGTTTTGCCAACACATGTATTAGCAGGAAATGGGTACAATTTGGTGTCACCATAAGAATGGGTCATTGCAGAGACAGATGAGAGACTACTGTTGCTCCAAGAACTGCCTTCTGAAGCTGAGGAAAAGGGGTCAGAGCAGAACTGGAGATGGAGATTGGATCGGGCTGGACTTGACATGACAGGTCACAGCCTAAATGAGTGCAGGAGAAAAGACAGCTTTGTATGGGCAAGGCAGCTACAGAAGTGCCGCACATTTTGTTGTATCTGATGCAGTTTGTGGGGGAATATCTGAACCCATGAAAGTGTTGCTCCATCTGCCTTTACAAGTGGATGAGAGTGTGAAACAATTGCATTCGCTGAACAGTGTGCAGAGGAGTTCTCTGCTGCATGAGGGAGAGATGCTGCCTTTGTGTGTCCTGATGGTCTTGGTCTATGGCGTAGTGGTAGAAGAGCTATTTGTATCTATATATGTTTGAAGAATTAATCCTTAGGTGCGTGACTCATCGGAGCAGGCTGAGGACATTTTAAACCAGGAAGCTTTCCTAGATCTGCAGAACCCAATGAAACTGAAATGACTCCAGGTTAACTTAATGGGGCAGCACAATGACTTTTAGAGGAGAAACTCTTTGCAAAAAATCTACATAGCCTATTGGCATGAAAAAACCCTTAATGCTTGTTGCTTATGTTTAAATGAAGAAAAATACGTGACTACATCATTGCATTTTAGAATTTACACGAGATGAGAGAGGAATGTGGTGTGTAGTGCTGAGATGCCACAGAGGCTGTGGCTGCTGAATGCTGACAGTCTGCACGTGGGTGGAGGATGAGTTTTGGAGGTGTCTTGGCCAAGATGGGTAGATTTCGTGTCAGCAACAAAATGTTCAGGATAACTTCATCACTACCTTGAGAAAATTCAAATACTGGCTTTAAAAGATAGAGAGAGCTGGGACAGACTGTGTTTCCCCCAAACTGACTTCCTGAGAAAAATAACCTCTAAAAAGAAAGGATCTTAGCTGACAAGCAGAATGATGCTCAGAGAAAGAAGAGCTGTGTCAGTGGTGGAAGGTATTTTCTGCTTTTTAACCTTGGCAGAGCATTAATCAACCTTGGCGTGTTGGAGGCAGGTAAGAGACTGTCAGATTTTTTTGCCAATGCAGGGGGAGGCGTTATTTTTCACATTTTTATAAAAAATGTGTCTTATAAATTGGAAATATTCACATGTTAAAGAAAAAAGGCACACTTCACTGTTGGTAGACAGTCTTTCAGTTGTTTCATTTTTTTTTCCTCCTTTTCAAGAGTCATCATTTTTGCATGATATCTACCGCTGTAGGATTTGTACTGCTTGTTGCTCTTCAAAATGGTCAGTATTTAAATGGAAAAGTCATAAAGAAAAAGGATTAAACTAAAGGTTTTTCTGTCTTTTCTTTCTGTTTTGTACATGTTTTCCCTAATGTTTTTTTCTGTGGGGATCTTTTTTTTGTAAAAGAACAAGCTCCTCAGGTTAGAGTTAACCACAAGAATTGTGGTTGAAAGTGTATGGTTTAATTTCTTCCTGAATCTAAAGTCACCATTTCTAGTGGATTTCACTGTGTGTTTATAATTATAAATGAATGAGTTAAAGGTCTTTGGGGTAAGGCTGCCCAGTAGTTCTGCTGCTGAGGTTACCATGCAAGATCCTCGGCATATACGATCTCTATGAGATGCCTGTATGGATACTGGCTTAAAAATCTCTAGTGAATTTAAGTTGGGAGTCCTCAAATGGCTATTACCATGCAAATAAAAATAATGAAACATTGCAGATCTAGTTGTCTTTTTTCTACTATTTGTGTTTAATTCTTTTGTAAGATAATCTCTCAAAAATATATTTGGTTTAAAGATTTTATTTGAATTCATTAAATTTATTGCCAAAATTATTCTTTGCTATTTTTGAAAGGCTCTAAGCATGTCTTCTATACGTGTGTGTTAAATTGATGTACTGTTGGTGTATTTTTACTGTTGTAACAGGAAAAGCATTCTGACTTCTTTTAAAATGAGCAATCATATGTATAATCAACTTGGTTAAAACTTCCTTCCTGGTAAGTGCAGCACTTCCTTTGCATCTGGATATGAGAGCAAGCGAGAAAAGCAGAACAGCTTAAACAAAGAAATTTTTTGTGTGAATGATCTTCCTTTAAAAAAGTGGGAACTGCAAAAATTAAACAAATGAATCATGTTCAGCAATTCAGCTTTTGTTTTATAAGCAGGTAATATTTCCTTGTACTTTGTCAATTATAAAGGTGGTCTGTCCACAGTCACTGCTTTTTGGAACTTGAAGAATTTTAGTTAGCTATGTTGTTTGAGTTTAATCTTTTATATTTTTATCTGCTTCTTTTATTATCTGCTAAGGCATCATTACACTGGCTTTACTTTTCTCCAGCAGTTAAAGATTTTATGTGTAGAAAGTATTGCTTGGAAAAGAAGTTCAGTGTGTTGCTGTAACTTGGCTTGTGCGAATGCACTCGATCAGCACTGACTGATTTCCACTTTAATACTGGTCAATGGAGATTAACTGAGCAACAGTATTTTTTGTTTACTGAATGGTGATAAGGTATGCTACTCTTGTTTAATATTGTTTCACTGGTGTTTTCCGTGTGATTTGATGTATAGGGCAATAAATCAGCATCAGCTTGGGAGATTTTTCTTCTGTAACAAACTAATAGTTCATATTGGCAGTGTGTACTTTGAAAATGGATGGATATTATCAGTCTGGTGAATTGATTTATTTGAAAGAAGCACACCTAAGGACACTCGCCTTGAATTTAGATGCATGTTAAATATATCTTCAGAAATAGCCCCTGACTTTTGCATTCTAAGGGCTTTTTTTAGGTTGAAGTCCTGATTCTTCATCACTAAAAAGAGAGGCAGAGGAAACTGGGAATAGGCTCATGTCTGTCCAGACTGCAAATAAATTGCTTGTTTTGTTACTTTCTGCCATTCCTGGAGCTCAGTGGGACTGCATTCTATTCATATACAGGAGTGTGTCTTTTGATTTCTATGAAAACCCACTTATGTTAACATCAGCAGCATCAAAACAGATGAGGCAGCAGAAGACTCGGTGCTTGATCAAATAGAAGCAAGGACAAATCAATATGGAGGTTGCACAGTCAAACTGTTTATCCTCAGTAAAATCTGGGCAGGATGTTTAAAACCTCTTTTTAATTACTTAATCACTGGAGAGTTGGTTGGAGGGGGTTTTTTTTATATTTGGTATTGAATTGAATAGATTGCATCTGAAGTGGTTTATGTAAATCAAGTATTTGTGACCAGAAATTAAGAGGAAGTGGAAATATAAAAAAATGTATGTGAAAAGTTAAAAAGTAAGAGTAAAGATAAATGTAAATGAGAAAGTAATCAAGTAATTGTATGTTTTGCTAGATTTCTTCTGGCATGGAGTTGGGGGATCATGAACAGCCGGTTGTTATGAGAGAGGAAAACAAACGAAGGAGAAGAAGAATGAAACCTCATTGTACATCAAGTAGTTTTTCATCAATGGAACTGATATCCATTGAGTTCATTTTACCTACAAGCAATAAACATACTAAAGCACCAGAAATTATGTTACTTGAAATAGCTGGCAACTGTACGGTCGAGCAAATGAAGGCACAGATTTGGATGCGTGCAATAGAGATGAGTCAAACCACGGACTTCTACCATGCATTCACCCCGGATCAGTTTATTCTGCAGTATCAGAAGAAAGGGCAATGGTATGAAATTTATGATAAACATCAAGTGTTACAGACATTGGACTGCATACTGTACTGGAAGGTTTTACAGAAAAAGGTAGGCAAGATCTATGTTGTCCAGAAACAAAAACCATCAGAAGAAGTTCAGGAATTTCAGCGGCAACTTAATGATTTAATTGGTTATGATGTCACTGATGTAAGCAATGTGCACGATGATGAGCTAGAATTTACCCGGCGCAGATTAGTCACTCCACGAATGATAGAGGTAGCCTGCAGAGATCCTAAGTTATATGCAATGCACCCATGGACTACATCTAAGCCACTCCCAGAATATTTATTTAAAAAGATCACTAATAATAACATTTTCATAACCATACATAGAGGAACAACTAGTCAGAAAATTAAAGTGTCAATAGATGACACTCCAGATATGATTCTCCACAGCTTTTTCACAAAAATGGCAAAGAAAAAGTCTTTGATGGACATTCCTGAAGATCATAGTGAACTGGATTTTGTTCTCAGGATTTGTGGCAGAGATGAGTACATTACTGGAGAGACACCAATCAAAGATTTTCACTGGATAAGACAGTGCCTTAAGAATGGGGAAGAAATCCACCTTGTCCTAGACAATCCCCCGGACCCAAATGAGGATGAGGTTCAGAAGGAAGAATGGCCCTTGGTGGATGACTGTACAGGAGTTACAGGGTATCATGAACAATTGACAATAGATGGAAAAGATCATGAGAGAGTCTTCACTATCTCTTTGTGGGATTGTAATAGGAAATTTAGAGTGAAAATAATTGGCATTGATATCCCAGTTTTACCAAGAAATACTGATCTTACTGTGTTTGTCGAGGCTAACATTCAACATGGGCAGCAGCTCCTTTCACAGAGAAGAACATCATCAAAGCCTTTTACTGAGGAGGTTCTGTGGAATATTTGGTTGGAGTTTGATATCAAAATCAAGGATTTGCCTAAAGGAGCACTTCTGAATCTTCAGATATACTGCGGCAAAGCACAGGGACTATCTGCAAAGACGAATCTTCAGTCACATGAATCCTCCAACTCTGATGCAAAATGCAAAACCCAGCTTCTCTATTATGTAAATCTTTTGTTGATAGATCACCGTTTCTTGCTACGAAGTGGGGAGTATGTGCTCCACATGTGGAAAATTCCAGGTAAGGGGGAAGAACAAGGAAGTATAAATGCAGACAAACTCACATCAGCAACTAACCCAGATAAAGAAAACTCAATGGCCATCTCTATTGTGCTGGACAAATATTGTCACCCAATTGCCTTGCCCAAGCACAGGATATCATCAGTCCCCCAGGGGGACAGGACCCGAGCTGAAATGCCCAACCAGCTTCGCAAGCAACTTGAAGAGATCATAGCAACTGACCCACTTAATCCACTTTCTCCTGAGGACAAAGAACTGTTGTGGCACTTCAGATACGAGAGCATAAAGCACCCCAAGGCATATCCTAAGCTGCTTAGCTCTGTGAAATGGGGACAACAAGAAATAGTGGCCAAAACATACCAGTTGCTAGCTAAAAAAGAGGCTTGGGATCAGAGCACTTTAGATGTTGGACTCACAATGCAACTTTTGGACTGTAACTTTTCAGATGAAAATGTCCGAGCAATGGCAGTTCAAAAACTGGAAAGTTTAGAAGATGATGATGTTCTTCATTATCTTTTACAGCTTGTGCAGGTAAGGTGTATTTGCATTCTTGAACGCTGCCTTCCAGGAATGTATTTGCATTACCCCATAATTTGCATTTCCCATTTTAGTAGGTCGTGTTAGTATTCCCTAGTTTTGAAGTCTTCAATGTTTAGTCAAAGCAGTGGTAGTAACCAGATTAATGCAAAATACACTTTTCTACTTTTTGCCTTTTGCCTTTGTTGTTGTTTTTGTGGTACCATTGCCTTGTGACTTAAAATTTGTATCTTGTGTTTACAGTAGTAAGTTTTTCTGCAAATTGTTAATGCCAGCACAGCTATGATGGGACTAAATCCTAACTGTGCTGTCTGTAATCCTGTTCATTTCAGGTTTGAATCACACAGCACTGAAGAGTTGTTGACTGACTTTACTGATAGTTTAGAAAGAGTGTAGATAGAAACAAAGCAAATGCAGATGTTGACGTGGGCAAGGCCTGATGAAAAATCTGGGGCTGAGTTTTAGATCAAGAACACCAGTGTGATTACACAGCATGTTGCAGTGACTTCAGTCTTGTGCTCTTAAGAGGAGCAAATTTATCTAGAAACTCCCCCCCGCAGAATTTTGAAAGTAGCTAAAGAGTTGATAGGACTACGTACTAAGATTAAGTCCTTCTGGGAACTTGGGTATAAAGTTGTGGTTCTAATGGCAAGGGATCACTGCTGTATCGATTTGAAGCACTTTGTGTGCTGATCTGCCAGATCAACCATTGTGAAGATTTTTATCAGTTACACAAGAAACTTGGTTTGATTGCTTTTCTCTCAACACGGTGCCATCAGTTGGCAGTGGCAAAATCTCCTCTGGTGGGTGATGGAAGGTATAACTTGTGTTCTTCCTGGTAAGCACTGCCCCTGGAGCCAGGTGGGTCTGCAGGCCTCCTACCCCTAAGAGGGCTCTGTTTGTCATGGAAAGGCTGTCATCCTTCAGAGCAGGAAATAAGTTTTTTAAAGAATCAGAGGACAACATTCAAAGTTTAAAAAAAAAAAAAAGGAACTACTGGAGCTAGGGAAGCTGCTTTTTATTTCTGCAGGTTCAGAGAGAGCCCAGAATCCCAGGAAAATGAAGTTAGTATTTCAGATTTTGCTGCATATTGGTAGTGCTTTAAACAAAGCCTTTCTAGCCTTGTCTTTGCTTGTCTGAAAATAAGGCAGAATTTATGCACTTCTGCATTAACCAAAGGAGTCGCTACGGTTACCTCATTGGGCCTCCCACGTAGCTGTTGCTATATATATGCTTGGCTTGTGAGTTTTTGCTGTCTACATGTGGCTCAGCAATTTTATTCCCTTTTTTTGGTATCTAAATTAGGAGTTTGGGATAATGTTTGGTTGCTATCAAAATGCCTGAGAAAACAGGGGAAATACTGGGGTTGTTTCCATTTTTTTAAAAATTGTTTGTTTTCAGGAAGTACAAATATGAGGAGTTTTAAAAAGAATAAAACTTTCTAACAAATAAAATATTGTAGCATAAAATTGTAGTGTCTTAACTTCACTGTGTCATTTTTAGTAAGATGTGTTGTAAGAAATAATGAGCCTTAAAAATGAAAAACATGCTAGATTCCAACTTTTACCTCTCTGCTGCTTTCCTTGTCTTTATTTCTTAGCTAACTATGGAACATAAGCTCTCAGCATTCTGCAGCAAAGTTTTGGTATGACAGTGTGTTTAAAATCTACATTTTTCAGAGAATGGATGTTGGCCCTTGCTCCAGTGAACACATCCCTTCTTGAAAAGTCATCACTTTTCAAATGCACACCTTTATGAAAGCTCTATGGCTTATTTCACTCTGAACAGGATATTCCCATTTTATCCTCTGTAGAGTTAGAAATCAAGCATTTTATTTCCCCTCAGGATTATTTCAAATAGAAGCAGCCACACCATAAATCAACCTATTAAGCTTCCTGTAATGTCTGATCTTCTCTGTACAATTGCTAAACCATGGATAGGATAGTTAAAATGCAACAAAATTCTTTGTAAGATAAACATCAATGGCTGTACTGCATGTATATGGCAGTGAGTAAAGGCCTTCTGCTGAATTGACAGTGCAAAAGTACACACAGGGACCTGGTGGAGTGCCAGCAGACATTTTTTAATGGCCAGCTTTTATTGTTGCTGTGCAAAAGTTGATATTTGACTTTGTGAAGAAAAAAGAAAATGGGCTGGACTTTTAAAAATAATTATTTCTAAAACATCAGCTCAATAAAGATGGGCATAATACATTTTTTAGTACTGTTTTCTGTTAAAACATATTTGCAAGTTCGATGGGGAGGTTTTGTTTTGAAGCAATGGTCGGTTGTTTGGCTGTATTTCAGTCTTAAATTGTTCTTCAAGGTTATGTGAACATTAACCATAGTATATACCAGAATGAGGTTTATATAGGCTTTCTTGGAACTGTGAGAAAATCCGTTTGAATTTATGTGATAATTATTGCTTTTGGGCACCTTACTGCAGTGAAAATTAATTTTTATTAAAAACCCCTTATGCCTCATAATCTCATACACAAAGTAAAATGATCTATATATTGTTATATTTGTGAATTCTCATTGTCTTTCCTAAATAAGATGATGTTGTTTGGGGATATAAAACAGTACTGCAGAGACAGTCAAGACAGTTCTTGGAGAATTATGATACAGGAGAAGGGCAAGTCTGGTGCTTGGCTTTCTTGTCTGTCTGGTGCTTGGCTTTCTTGTCTGTCTCTTAGCCAGCAGCTAGAAAGAACATGTCTTTGTGACATTTTTATAAGTTGCTTCATTCAGGAAGGGTAACTGAAAAAGCCTGTTGGTTTTTTTTTTAATAAACCCACAGGAGAATTTACATTTCAGAAATCATGTTGATATTTTAATAATAAAAGTGCAACTGTGTGCCACAGTACTTGTAAGAGTTTATAAAACTATGATTTGTTTGATGAATTTAGCAGACCTTTGCTGATGGCTTGGTTGCTTCTTTGCAAGCTGCAGACCGCAGTGATCTTGAAAGAGCCATTATATTCTGTTGAATAACTATTGCTGGAGGTTTGCATACTTTGCTGCTTCTGAAAGCTGAGCATACTACATGCACCCAGCTCTCTGCGCATCCCTTTGTTTTCCCTTAATCTCCCTACAGGCTGCTTCCTGGCACTCTATTTCCAGAACCTGAAGCCATTCACCAACCCCCTCAGTCCATGACAGGGATTTTGTGACTCTGATTCATAGATTGTACGCTTCTTATTTCTCTTTTGTTGCTATGGGATATAAGTGCATACTTTTTTCCACCATTAATCTTAATACAAACCTTCTATAAGCTTGAATTCCTCAAGCAACATGAAAGAAGCTGCTGGAAAAATGAGTTGGAGAAGTTCCCTGGTACACCCTAGAACCTGGAACTGTGATCGTTTTCTGTTAGACCAATTAACTTGGTTATTGGGATGGAGGAGATAATAACAGAAAAAATTCCAATGCTGGCACTTGAAAATAGTTGCTAACTTTTTCCCCCCGCCCCCTTTTCTGGCAGTAGCTTGGAAATGTCTGTGGGCTTGGGTGGAGGGGAGCAGCTTTTGAAAGAGGAAAAAATACATCTGTTTCCACAGAGTCAGTAAAAAAAAAAGCTCTGGTGAAGTCTTCCTCTTAATTGTATTTCATTATTATAGGGTGTGTATCAGAGCTTTTATTCTGTCATTCATTTACAGAATAAAGGCCAGGTAAGTGCTCTGAAAAGCTGCTCGTGTATCCTGTGCTTTCTGGGGAACCCAGCAGTGAATCCTGGTGCCCTAGTCTCGAAGTAGCAGATGTTGTCCAAAACCAGTATTTTATTATTGAAACATTTTCTTAAAGAGCTATTACGAATACATTATTCCATCGACAGAATCATTCAATCAATCAATGACAGTAATCATTTCAAGCATTCTCAGTGTCAGTCATACTGCACATTGGTTTCTGATCTTGCTGTTTTTGCCAAGAATGACGTTGCTTTGTGCATATGCTCAGGTTGGACTCCCTGGTTAGGTACTCCATGCCTTGCGTTGTCACATTAATAATGAACCTGAAAAGAACCTGTTGCAAACAAAACGTAACTTGAATCAGACAGAGAAGCCTCAGAAAGACCTGCTTTGTTACACGTTTTCTAGACCTGCAGCAGTGTGTTCTCTAGCTGTCATTGGTTAAGTGTAAGTGCAGTGAGATCTTAAATGTGTTAACAACATGTCTTCTATGTTTGTATTACTCAGGCTGTGAAATTTGAGCCATATCATGACAGCGCATTAGCCAGATTTCTGCTGAAACGTGGTTTGAGAGTAAGTACTTCAAAATACAGCCAATTTGTGCTAAAGTTGCTGGCATAATTAAAACCCTTTGTCAAGAAATGAATGCTAATTGTAGTATTTTTCTTTACCTGTAGAACAAAAGAATTGGTCACTTCTTGTTTTGGTTCTTAAGAAGCGAAATTGCCCAGTCCATGCACTACCAACAGAGGTTTGCAGTCATCCTCGAAGCCTACCTTAGGGGATGTGGAAAAGCAATGCTGCACGATTTCATGAAGCAGGTTCAAGTAATTGAATTGCTGCATAAAGTCACAATGGAGATTAAATCAGTTTCTGCAGAAAAGTATGATGTTACTTCTCAAGGTATTTGCTAACAGGCATTTCTTTGTTGTTAATATTGTTTTTTTCTCTTTGGGTGTAAAAAACTAGGCAGCAAATTGTACTGTTCATTAAGAAAATTTGAATAAATTACTGCCAAAGGGCATCAGTTTTAGTTCCTTTAAAATGTGAGTGTAAGTTAATAATGATTGAACCAGTAATAGATTTGTTTGCTCATTTCACACCAAAAGGGGAAGAATATCAATGTTCTAGACACCCAGTACTTTCCCAAGGTTTGGCTTATCTTCTTGAACCTCATGCCATGCCACCTGGGAAACAGATAAGTTCTTGTACATTAGCTGAATGCCAGCACTGAAGAAAGACACAAATATCAACTGGAAATTAAAAGTGACACTTGCCAAGAAATACAGCCTTCCTCTAAACTCTCACTAGAAGATTTTTGGCAAGAAGATCAGGGAGGAATCCAGTGCAGCCTCTACTATGCCATGGAAGTAGCTGGTGGATCAGGGGCGAATGTTCAGGGCATGTCTTTAAGGAGTCCTGTGAGACACAGATGTGGTATTGTTATTTCCAGTTTCTATAAGCACTGCTTTGGAAGCCACAGTAGGGTTATGCAAGGCCTCTTTACCTCTGGGTTTTGCCTCCCTTTTTTTTTCCCCCCAACTTCCTTAAAAACTTGCTTATCCTCATTCCTGTTACTTGCTTGGTGTTGGGAGTAAGTGTGAGAAGACGTGACAAAATTCTAAAAGCTGTAGAGAGACCACCTCTTCCTGCATGGTCAGCCTGGTATGCTCCATGCCAGGAAGTCCTTGGATGATTGGATGGCTTTTCCACTGTGGCTATGCAGAAGTGACTGTGGTGGTGTTTCAGAAGAGATTTGAAGGAAATGTGCATTTATTCTTCAATATATAGTGTAAAATCTGATACGGTACCACATAGTGTGAGTTAAGGGACTTACTGAAGCCCCAAATAAAACACTGTTTCTAAACAACTTCCTAAATTTTTCTTAAAACATTCTATAACCTAAACGTATTTAGTTGGAATCCCATATTTTGGAAAGAAGCTATACAACTTGGAGATGTACATGTCTGTAAGAGCAGTGAATTCCATAATACATTATCTTTGAAGGATATGTGGGCCAAGAAGAAAAGCTTCAAGAGAAAGCAATCACATTAACACCCACCAGGTTTTGAAGTTAAAGAATCTTTGGATGTAAGGTACAGCAGAACACTGAAAGATGACTTATATAATTGACATTTTCACTGAATAAGGCTTCCTGAAATTGTGGAGTGTCCTACTAATGCTATATCTAATGTAATTTATTCTCAGATTATTAGGATATAATTTTTTCTACAGACACCCTCTACTTCTTATATTTTTAAAAATGTATATCCTAAAATTTATTCTGTAGGTTATTGCTTCTTTTTTGCCCTGACATTTCTAATGTTCATCGTTGTTCATATTTTCAGTCTGAGTGTTTTGTCCTGTTTCATTTCATTCTGTCATGCAGTCTGTCTTGGAGTGACCGGCACACAGTGTCATCTAATTCTTGTATATACATTTCTCCAGTGTTTGTGGATTTTCTGTAAAGAACAAATTCCTTCCTGCTAGGTCCATACTATTCCAGTAGCAATCATGCTGTCAAACCGTTTCTTTCACTTTTCACTGTAATCTCTTTGCTTATATTTGAAGATAGCAAGTAATATTAAATAAATAAATTCTTAAGATCATAATATTACATCTTGCATGAGATTATCTGCTTTCGTCACCCACTGAGCTAGGTGATTTGTCTCCCAAGAATGTGTCTATGCAGCTGTTTCATTGCTTAAAATGCATAGCACCTTGTTCTTAAGCCAGATCAACTTGAAAATTGTTTTAGCAAGTGCCTTTACTTGTGTTTTAAAATCAGCTATTCCTAATCTTTTGTAGCTTCAGTTGGTTTGCATACAGTTTTCAAATTACATTACATTACAATGGGGAGACTTACTGAACTAACAGTAAACTGTAGCAGTAAACTGTAACAGTAAACTGTAAACAGTAACTTTCCTAGATACTTGTCTAGGAAATCTATAGTTACCTTATAGGAAGCTGTTTCATTATCCAAGTTACTACAACTTAGATGCTTTTGGGGGGCAAGGGGGCATTGTTAGGAGGGGATTTTGTTTGGTTGGTTTGTTTTTGTGTTATTGTTGGTTTGAGTCTGGGATTTTTGAAGTGTTTCTTTGAAAAGGGTCTAATTTTAAAGTCCACTTTTTCGCTCCTGTATATCACTGTCAGATTTATTTTTTACCAGCAGAGATACTACATTAGTTACCAGGCAGTGCTAGTAGTTTTTTTCTAAAACCCTCTAGGGTAGATGTAACATTTGTGTTCTGTGAGTTGTCAGCCAATTCTTTTGGTTTGACTATCTTAATTTGATAGCAGTGTTTGAACTGTCCTGATTTTTTGTCTAATGTGTGCTAAGAGCCCAAAAAGTGAAAGTGTCGTGGGCTGCATCAAAAATAGCATAGACAGTAGGTCAAGGGAGATGATTCTGCCCCTCTACTCTGCCCCTGTGACACTCCATGTGGAATACTGCATCCAGCTCTGGGCAACTCAGGACAGGAAAGACATGGAATGAATCCAGTGAAGAGTCACAAAAATTATGACAGGGCTGGAGCACCTCTCCTGTAGGAAAGGCTGAGAGTGTTGGGGTTGTTCAGCCTGGAGAAGAAAAGGCTCAAGAGACCTAACATCAGCCTTCCAGTGCTTACAGGGAGTTTATAAAAAAGGTGGAGGACAAACTTTTTAGTAGGGCCTGTAGTGATGGGACAAGGGTTAATGGTTTTAAACTAAAGGAGGGCAGATTGTGGCTATGCCTAAGGAAAGCACTTTTTTTTTATGATGAGAGTGTTGGCACACTGGAACAGGTTGCCTAGAGTGGTAGAAATGCCCCATGCCTGGAAATATTCAAGGTCAGGTTGGACGGGGCTCTAAGCAAGTTGAGTTGAAGATGTCCCTGCTCATTTCAGGCGGGTATGACTAGACAGCCTTTGAAGGTCCTGTCCAACCCAAGCTAATCCATGATTCTGGGATTCTGTGATTATGATTCTGTTTTAAGTATCCAGGTCCATGTTTAGCTTTATCAGTATGATATTTTTTGCTCTTTAATTTTTATCTCTAGAATTACTTAAGCATGTATATACATCCCCTGCCGTGTAGTTATGGTTCCTTTTATAACAATGTTCAGATCTTTGCCCTAATGCAGGGTAATAGCTGGGCTATTGCTTATGCTGCTGGCACTCACTAGCTGAGGTGAAAAAAATACGTCATGCATTATATAATCTGTACTGAGTTGAAGATTCAGAAACTTAAATTTTTATTAATTAAAAGGCTGTTTTTAGATATGAACATTAACATTCTTGTTCATATAAATATACAGCAAATTTTCTTCTTACTGGAATGTGAGATTAAGAAGGCTGCACTGTGAAACCAGTTTTAGGAGGCTAGGAAATCCAGTGTCTCTGTAGTTTGTCTCCTTATGGTTACAGAGTAATTGATTCCAGGAATTCAAAAGCCATGAGTCTGTCTGCATTTCCTGTCAGTTATGAGGGAAAATACTTTTTGGTTTGTTTTACTGTGTTTTGTTTTTTAAATGAAAGCTGACATTTTAATGGAAACTCTTACTGTGCAGTGTTTCTAACACTGCAGAGAAGGCACATGACTTCTGAGGTGTTTGAAGACTTTACCTTTAGGCTGAAACAGCCCTGACCATTAATAGTGCAAGTTAAAGAGTTTTCTTCCATTCCTTGAATCAGGAGATCCAGGAGGAAAGCAATTTAAAGCAGCAGCTAAAGAGAGTTTTTAGCCAAATTATAATGCTCAACAAGTTTGATTACCTATAACCTTTTTGCCTTCCATTGTTTGATTTTACTGTGTTTTCTTTCTTGTAATTGCAGTTATTGCACAGCTGAGACAAAAGCTTGAAAAATTACAGGGCAGCAAACTTCCAGAAAGTTTTAGAGTTCCGTATGATCCAGGGCTAAGAGCAGGAGCACTAGTGGTAAGTATATTCAGACTTCCTACAAATAATTTTTTAAAAAAATCTCTTTGCAAGTATGTGTCACTTGGTAAAAAACTTTGCTAGTATGTCAAAAGATCTTATTTCTGTGTGAATACAGTGACATTGCGTGGACTCCGTAGGTTTTTGTTCCCAGAGCTATTACTGTTTTTCTAAATGTAATGACATGCCACCATGTGCCAAAAAATTGCAACAACCTATGAAATTCTAATCATTAAATGGCAATTATACTTTTTCCATTGGTCGAATCCAGGATTTAACCAGGTAGCTTTTTTTGAAATTAAATACCTGTATAAAACTGTTTTATCTGATTCAGGGGCTTTGGGATATTCAGTTTCCATTCTTCCAGTTACTTTATCTGTCTTCCCCTGATTCATATCTGTCACTAAGGTTTGCATCCAGACCTTCATCATACTGACAAAAATGTCTACCTCAGCTATTTCTGATTTTTCAGTATCTCTGTGTTGTTTTTGTTAGAAAATACATTACGATTTTGTTAGAAATACATTAAGAAACACTTGGGTTTTTCTATGTTGCTGCCTTCAGTTTTGTGGTGAGATTGCAATTGTGTATGTTGACTCAGAGTTAAAAAAAGATTCATAGATTAGCAGATGTGTAGTGAAAGGAAATTGGATCATGCATTTCAAATGCAATGTGAAGTCTGGGTAAAGAAGCACAGTCAAGATCCTTGGACTCACTTGATGTGCAGCGAGGACCCTGCAAGAAATGAACCCCTTAATTTTTCTCCTAGCTAAGGACAGACAAACCATCCAATTTAAGTAATTGCTGAATAGTTAGGCACTGTCTAGATATGGCCATGTTTCTGTAAAATAAACCTGTGCTTTGAGAGACAGACTATAAGCTAGTCTGTCTCAAGCTGAGAGAATTAAACACCTGCCAGATGAGCATGGCTGAAGCACTGTCAGCACAGAAGCCAATTCAGACATTTCTTATTCAGAAATAATTTGTGACTTCTTAAATACTATTTTTTTGTTTGTATTTTGCATATTCTCTTTAGTCTTCTTTTTTTTGTACAGTAGTCATCAACAGCTTGACAGAAAGTAGGTTTTAAAATAAAAGATTTTCTAGTTTTCTTTCACTTAGGAAATATTCAGTCCTACCAGGACCTTCTTAGATGAATGAAACAATAGATTTACAAAGGAAGGTAGCTATGTCCAAAAACGGATGGGTTAGCTTTTCTTTTTCCAAACTATATGAATAAAAATGTTTGGTAAAACAAGCTAAGCTTTCATTTCGTGTTTATTCTAACAAGCACTATTTGTCCATAATCTTCAAAACCTAAAATTTTGCTAGTCTAAACCAAATATTAGAAGCAAAATCAGAGTTTCTAGTAAGTTCAAAGATTTAAAAACTTATTTCCTTTTTGAAAATAAGGATGGTAAAAACTATTTTATTTTAAACTACAGGCTCAGAATTTCAGTAGATGAAACATGAATCTACTGAAATGCTCCTTTATCATGGATTCCATCTGCTCTCAAACACTGATGTGCACTTGCAGGTTTTTTTTAATTTTAGATGGCTTTATTGTACATAGTAACGTTCAAAAATGAATCAGGAATTCCAGAATAGAAAGTAAGACATACTAAAATTGTATTAGCCATAATTACTGGAGAAGACATTTGAAATACTTGCTGAATTTATCAATATTAAAAATGTAATAAAACTAAATAGGGAATTTATTTTCTTGTTTTATGAATGATTACATTAAATTAGTTTCAAAAATGCCATTTCCCCCATGAATTTGAACAATTTACTAAGGGAATTGAATCAAGCAATCTGGAATGTAGTTGCTAGAAGTCACAAGGGTGGATGATGTGGTAAATTGCATTGGACAATGATTATGTTCTGGTTTTGCAAAGCACCTATCAAAGTGCTGTTGTTAGGGTCCATATTTTCCAGATTTGTCAGAATCTCTATTCCTTTTAAATCTGTCTGAAGCAGATTTACAAGCTAAATCCAGTTTTGGAGAGTCAAGTTACACATTTTCCTTTATCATGGACGGTGGTTAGAAGTTGTGCAGGTTCGGGGAGTCTGTGTGTGGCAACAGAACACCATTCTTTACATGTGCTTTCAGTGTGTTGCTTGCGGTATAGCTAATCTCTAGCTGCTGTTAAAAAGGTTTCTTGGGTTGATGTTGGCATACAATGGCTAGCAAGCAATAAATATGTCTTTCACAGATAGAAAAATGTAAAGTAATGGCATCTAAGAAGAAGCCCCTCTGGCTTGAATTTAAATGCGCAGATCCAACAGCTCTGTCGAATGAAACCATAGGCATCATCTTCAAACATGGAGATGACCTCCGTCAGGACATGCTGATTTTACAGGTATGATACCTAAAGCTTATAAAAAGAATAACATGAATTTTTTAAAATACTTTTAAATCATTTTGTTTTTCCAAAGTGTGTATACCTTGTCTTCACTGTCCATGTGAAATACGAGGTTGTCTTTTTTATTTTAAACTCTGTATGGCAAGGCTGACATCAGCACTGGATCATCTTTGTTGTTTATGTTTTTTATGTTTCTGTGTTATGGATTAACCCTGGTGGGATGGAAAAAGAGGAAAGGAAGAGTAAAAGCAAGAAAACTTGGGAGTTGAGCTAAAGATGGTTTAATAAGCAAAGGAGAAGTGGAAGAACAGAGGAAAAAAACAAAACAAGTGGTGCTAAGGCGGTCACTCACCACATCTCATGGGTGGACCTGTTCCCAGCCGGTGCCTGCACAGAAGATGGTTAACCTACATAACCCCTTCCTCCCTGTTGTGTTGCTGAGCATGACATTGTTCAGCATGGAGCATTTCTTTGGTTGGTTCAGGTCATCTGCCTGGTTGTGTCCCCTCCCAGTCTGTTGTGTACCCCAATCTAGTCACAGTGAGGCAGGGTGAGAAACAGGCAGCCTTGGCACTCAGCAGACACTGTTCAGCTGGGACACCAGTGTGTTCCCAGCACTGCTTTGGTCACCCCCTAAACCACAGCACAGTACAAACTGCTCTGAAGAAAAGGAGCTTCATCCAACCAGACACAGTGCATACTGTTACCCTGGCTTTTCCTGCCATATGCCATACATATTTCACATTTTGGTGTTCTAGAGACAGAATCTTACTTAGTGCAAGATGGCCTGTTCCTCTGATGAAGCACTTTTATCATTTATTTATGCAATGAGTGAAGTTAACAAATGAAAACTCAATAGCTAGCATTACTCTAGTTTCAGACAACTGGCTTGTTAGGGCTTCTGGGGGTATTAATGGGGAAAAGTGGGCATGCATTCAGTCTCACCTTATGTAGAAATCATACAATATATTTATTAATACTTTATAGAAAAGTAGAGATTTCCTGGTCACGGGACAGATGAAGAAATATAAACCCTGGTTCTGTAACTGATTATCTCAAATGGCTGCACACTTTCTGTATTTATCTCCTAATCAAATAGCAAAGTAAGTTTAGCCCCATCTCAGAAGTCTGTTTAGTGTTATTTGTATGAGTAATCTGTAATGTTCAAATAATTTGAAATAACTTAGCATATGCATTTGTTTTTACTAGATTCTTCGAATTATGGAGTCCATTTGGGAAGCAGAATCCTTGGACCTCTGTTTGTTGCCATATGGTTGCATTTCTACAGGGAACAAAATAGGTATGTGATCACACTTACTGTGATTAGAAATTCAAAAGACCCGTATTTACAGAAGATGTGTATGGGAGAACTATTCTAATATGTGCTGTATTTCTGAGTTAAATAGCACTTTATTACACTTTCTGTGAGCACCCTTCAGCTGCATCTTGGCAGTGGTTTCTGCTCTTCCTTGAGCAGCAGCACCAGCCTTGCTGGCTGTGATTCCTGTGCAACGGCTTGGCTTGTGCTGCAAGTTTCTCTTTAATAATAATATTTAGTATGAAACACCAGTGAAAGTGAGTGACTTATTCAAGATGTATTTTAACATGCTGATAGTAATAAAATAAGAGCAAAACATTTATATTTTTTCCTGACCTAAAGCTTCATACCCTATACCACATAGAAGCAACAACATTACTTAACAAGATACTCAGGCAATATTTCTCACAGGGCATTAGTTCCTGCAGCAGAGATGATCAATTTTTCAGAACTTGTGGTGAAAGAAATCAAGTAAGAAATTGTCTTGGGGTGATTACATTAATCCCAGGAAAATCAAGAACTCTTTAATATACTTTTGTAATATACTTCCTCTCTAAAATCCATTGCCACATAAAATTTTTTAACATCCTTTTTATTTCAGGATATCTCAGCAGTGCAGAAAACCCAAACGCACTGATAAAATACCTGGTAGCGTGGCATAAGAGAGTTTCTTTTCTCTTAATATAAATGTTTTAAAATTGAATAATATTTATTGATAGAATTTTAATAATAAAGGAAATTGAACATTGTACATCAAAATGCTAACTAACTATAAATATAAGGAAAGTTGGTGGGGTTTTCTCTTGTTTAGAGGTGTTAAACCTAATTTCTTAGAGAGCTTTTTAGGATCTGATTTAATTTTATTTAAAATTATCTAAAGACAATGTAATATATTGAAAAAATGGAGGAAGAAGGAGGAATTCTGCTAGTGATTGTAGCATTTTCATACATGAGCTACAGATTCCTGTTATTCTTTCATGAATTCTTAATTGATTCCCCATTCTTCCGTCTCAAGGAAATAATGTTTGATTTTCCTATATGCATGAGAGAGATGTAAGAATTTAGCATGCTTTTAGCACCACAGTAGGGGCATGGTTAATCATTCTAACACTCCTGCTTGGTTTGCTGAGAATACCTGCAGCCTAAATTAGTAATGCCCAATGTGGCACACTTTGATGTAGAGCGTATGCTTGTCTGGAACAGAACCAAAGAGTAGTGGCATGCAAGTGTTTTTTCACAATATTCACATGTGGTCTTCTTCCAGGCTGCTTCTTCCCTCCCTCTTAATACTTCCATGGAACTTGGGCAGTTTCTGTGTGCTGACACAAGGACAGTACCCCACTCTGCACTGAGCACAGGGAAACAGGTGTCTTACACCTGTTTCTGTGTGCTGACACAAGGACAGTACCCCACTCTGCACTGAGCACAGGGAAACAGGTGTCTTACACCTGTTTCTGTGTGCTGACACAAGGACAGTACCCCACTCTGCACTGAGCACAGGGAAACAGGTGTCTTACACCTGGGGCTGGCATCTCCTCCTGCACAGAGCTTTCTCATTCTGTTAAAGACATTGCAGTCAGTGCAGTTTGTAATTTTGGAAGCATCTGTCCTGTCCACTGCTGCTGCCAAGCAGGCCTCTGTAGGAGGAACTTTTCTTCTCTGTATCACTGGTAAAAGGTCATAGCTTGCTCTCTCTCCCTTTAACATGTCCATATGTTCGTGGCTCTGTGAGGCAATCACTACTTACCGTGCAGCATCACTGCTGAAATTAAGAAGTTCAAGCTGGCTCTTAGAAGAGTCACCTGCCTTAGTACCACAGAGCCCCAGAAACACACCGCATGGTGCATTTCCTGCTGCACTCCCTCCCCGCTGAATGCAGCCCAGCTGAGAGCTGCTATCCTCGTCGCGCCTCCTGAGCCAGCTCTGCTCCCCGGCAACGGCGGAGCTGTTGGCCGGTAGAGGGAGATTTGTGAGCACAGGCAGAGAAAGCTTTTTCAACAGCTGGAATGGGAGCTGGAGCTCACACCCGGGAGAAAAACAGCAGCTTGACAAGCACAGACCAAAATGCAAAGCTTTCTAATTTGGTGGTCTTGGTGGTGGGTTTTGGAGGTCATATTTCCACAATAGTTTTATGGCAAACATATCCAGGCCACTGTAAAGACAGAAGAAAATACCCGCAGGGCGTATTCAGCCATGAATTCAGCCATGCAGAGAAGGCAGGAAGAGATTGCTGTGTTGTTACTCTGTTATGGAAAAATTTGCACATAATTCAGTAATTGCAAAATGGTGGGATTGTGAATAGAAAGAAATTGATCTATTTCAGACAGAGTCAAATTGAAACAAAATCAGAAACTGCTTTGAATTCTTTGGAGAGAAAGGGGTATTTTTGTTCGCTTGCTTATCTCTGAACTGGAGCTGAAGCTAGAAGACACTGTTGAACCAGAGAAAGAAAATAAAATATTTTCAGTTACCAAATAAATACAATTAAAATCTGACTTTCCCCCATACAGGCATGCCCAGTCTGGACTGCATTTGCTAGCCTTGGCTACAGTGCAGAGTTGTGTTGCAGCCTCTGTTTCTGCATTTCCCTCTAGCTTCCCCTCCATCACATGCCATGCAGGCACAAGCAGGACAAGGCCCTGTTTCTTCACCATATTGCTGTCATGTGCCAGTTTGCCTTGGCAAGGGTCCCTTGCTCAGTTTAGGGACAGATGCCATGGCCCTGCCAACCAGAGCTTTCTCCCAGCAATCCCACCGCTGTACCTCACTGTGCACTGGTATTTCTGAGCTTTCTGTGTATACACACACTTAAGCTTGAATTGGATTTACTGCAGGAGGGCCAGCTCTGTTCTTCTGCCACAGCCCTGGCAACACTTGCATCCCTAAACTGCAGCAAAACTAAAGCTTTTCTTCAGCTCCTTGTATTTGTGAAGTCAGAGAGAAGCTGGGGAAAACGTGAATTGGGATCAGCACAGGAATATTTCCTCTCCTTGGGAAAAGCCTTATGCAGCAGGTCCCCACTCATCATGTGATACATCCATTTTAAAAGAGGAGGAGTTTTGATGCCAGGCTCTTCATGAGATCTGGCTGGTTTCAGCTGGGAATGAACAGGAACCGTTGCTCCTTGTGAAATAAATTTCTGCTCACAACCTATGAAGATCTGCAGCTGATTTTTAAACATAGTTTAAAATTTAATTTCACGTATTTTTAATATGCTCTGATAAAAATTTGATAACTTCTTCTAACGTTTTCCTTAATTTTCTTTAGGAATGATCGAAATTGTGAAAGATGCTACAACAATTGCCAAAATTCAACAGAGTACAGTTGGGAACACTGGTGCATTTAAGGATGAAATACTAAACCAGTGGCTCAAGGAGAGATGCATGATTGAAGAGAAGGTAAGTTCCTTGAATTTTTAGGTAGGATTTTCAATTGCAGTCTACTAATTTAGGAGCATAGAGCCTATATGTTTGTGTTTGTTACTCGCGGGAGTTTGAAAAATCCATTCATTTTCCCTGCACTCAGCTGCGGGTGTCTGTGAACGAGCCCTTAGCATCCAGCTGGCAGCCAAACTCCTGAGAGACAAGATGCTTCTGAAATGACTCCTTTATCAATGGAAGTTAGAAGTGATACATGAGGAGCAGGTAGAGGGGACATCTAAGAACACTGAAAGGCAATGTGGTTTTAGAGGATTTAGGTACAGGTTTGGGTGCTCACAACTCCTTTGCTTGTGTACATCCACTGACCTACTGCAGCTTTCTGCCACGTTTTTTTCCTCAGAATGTGTGAGCAGCTCTATTTTGCTTTTCTGTGCTGAGGGATAGAGCCAGCACAGGGAGTGCAGTGCAGGGCTGTGATCTTGATCTCTGCTGTGCAGTGGTGTATTTTATAAGACAGTTTGCCTGTTGATAGATACATTTCAACAGAAAGGTACATAACTTTGAGAATTATTACATTTAGTGCCTAGCATTGAAGCATTTAACATCTCTAAGATTTATCTTCAGTTTCAGGCAGCTGTGGAGAGATTTGTTTATTCTTGTGCTGGATACTGTGTGGCAACCTTTGTACTTGGAATAGGAGACAGGCACAATGACAACATCATGATTACAGAAACAGGTGGGTTATTTCTTTAGAATTTCGTAGATGTGCAGACTGTCTATACTTCACTAGATTTATGTTTCATTTTAATAAATAATGCATTTAACAATGAATGAAGAGACACAAACCAGTTCTGTCAGTGGTGCTTACAAGGTCAGGTCCTGTAACATTGATATTTTCACCCCTGTTGGCCTTCATACAGACTGGAGATATGTATCATTAATATTGCCATTATTTTCCAAGGAGCAGTTTGATACAGACTAAGTCGTGAGAAATGCAAACCAAATTTTTTTTGCTGTCTACATCTAAGGTCTGAACACCAAGACAACTTTATAAAGCAGGGAGATGTTCACCTGTCTGATGTGTGGATGTGGTTCTGACAGTGTTCAGTAAAACTGAATTCTGTCAGAATTCAGATGTTGCTGGACTGTTTTCACTTCTGAGGAATGTAATTGCTTTGTGTTCTGTTGTAAAAAATCTTAGAAATAAGTGTACATGGAGTGTATTTGTTTTCCTGCTAAAATCTGTGGGATGGTTATATCTGCCTGAAGAAACTCACAGTGTTTTTGGACTGTAAACTTTGGGAGTTACTTCCGTCACTGCACATTGCTTCATCCTTAATTTTACATACCTATGGAAAGAACCCCAAAACAATCAGTACATATGGAGGAGTTTTATTTAGTCTAAGGAATTCACTTTTAGTTTCATGATTCTCTCACTTCATAATTAGTCTCTGATAAGAGATGGAAAATAGTTAGAAGGCTGGATATTTAATATTGATCATATTAAAGTTTTATCAGTTGAAGGCTGGAGAGAAGTACCCTGAAGGCAGAAATTAGCTAATTGAAGACTACAGTAAAAAAGTTCAGCAGAAGCCCTTGAGAAAAAAAGGACAAAGAAATGCTTTAATTTCAACATTATGTATAATACAATGTGGTGTTAGCTCCCACTGGCAGTAAATGAGGCACAGGTCAGTATGCAGGGAAACAGAGAAAGAAGTGTTGTTCTGTTGTAGTCATGAGCAGGTTTGCCTAAGAGTCTTTAACAGGATCTGACTTGAGCCTCAGGAGCCAGAAGGGTCTCAGTCTGAGAGGTCTGCAGAGTCAGATTTGGTAGGCTGGGGGAACTTGAAAGCTGGCTACAGATCACTGTTAAGTATCATCTTACATAATTCGATGTTTAATCATTTTTTATACATGTGCCACTACTACAAGTCTATGTTTTTAAGTATCCATACTCTTGTATCTGTATCTTGGCTGCTAGTGAAAGTAATAAAGTAATGTGGAGAGTAGCAGCACACTGCAGTCCTGTAGGTGTAGTGAACCTTAAAAGGAGAGATTTTCATCCCTTTTGTGGGAACTGATGTCCTACTACTCTCTCAAAGCTATCCAAAGGGTGACAATGCAAACTTTGAACACACAGAGTGGTTTAGAAATCGCTAATGAAGGTCTGTGAGGAGAAAGCATGTTCTAGTCAATGACATTTGCCAAGGAGATGGGTAGTGCCAAAATCCCATGGGTATTTGAAACATAACCCTCAAGCCTTTTCCGTGTAGTGATGCTCTGATTGTTACGGGTATGAGGCACCAGCTTTCCCTGGTTGATTTTTGAAAAGCTGTGAGTGTATGTTTAGATAATACAGCAGTTCTGCCAGACTTCTAACAACTGCCAAACATAAATAAAATGTAATTTTGCCAAGAGGACAGAATTATGTATTTCCCAAAACAAGAAAGAAAATAGTCTTTTCTGCCGAACTTATATATGATGAGTGATCATATATACCGAAAAAAAGGGGTTAGAACTACTGTGAATACAGTGTTCTTAGCAGTTTATTGTATTTGTCTAAATGTGATTTCTTCTTCTCTTTACGAAGGTAACCTTTTCCATATTGATTTTGGCCATATTCTTGGGAATTATAAAAGCTTCCTTGGAATTAATAAGGAGAGAGTTCCTTTTGTGCTGACTCCAGATTTTCTGTATGTCATGGGAACTTCCGGAAAGAAAACAAGTCTCCATTTCCATAAATTTCAGGTAAGAGAATGGGTATCTAGCTGCAAATCAATTAAGCAATGGTTTTTTAAACCCTCTGAAATGAACATTAGTGCCTCAGTTTTCAAAGACCTAGGCTCCTGGGTATTACCGTAATCAAATGTACTGAATCATAATATAATTCCAGGATATTTTAGGCCCAACTAAGAGAAAAAATTATCTGTACAATTGTGGGAACTAGAATTCTAACATTCACAAAGGCACATTGGAAAGCTCGTTAGCAGCAGACCAGATAAGCAGTTCTTTCTTTGTTTCTTGTCTTGATTGAAAATAATTTGCAGAGGGCTTCAGTGTTTGTGCAATTAGAAGAAACTTATGGCACTAAGCAGAGCCTCTGTGGAGTATGAGCAAGTGTGAGGCATTTGTCAGCTGGCTTTGACAGTGTTACTCCCTCCTGATTCTGCCCTCAGTTTCTGGGGCTTGTACTGCTGCATCTGAGTAAAAATCTGTAGTGACCCTGAGCTATTTCAGATGCTGGTTTGTGAAGTGGATGGATAGATTTAACTCCGAAAGAAACTAATGGTGTTAAAAATCTGCTCTATTGCTTCTATTTGAAACTGAGCACTTCCAAACTAGTTGTGATTCTTTGAGCTAGTGTAGGACCTGGTCAAAGAGGGAGTTCAGTATACAGTTCCTATGTTTATTGAAATGACTGAGAGCGTGGCTGGTCAGAAGTACATGTATGTCTGAGATGTTATTCATCTTTAGAGACTTTGAGTATAATGTCTTATTTAGAAAGCAGGTTCCTTATAATACCAAAATAAAAATTCTTCTGTAGAGTGAGTCAAAGCCAAAGCCTAAATTTCATCTTCTGGATTCCTTGTGGGTGAACCAGTCCCAGTATGGAGTCTGGTTTTCTAACCTGAGTACCTAATTAAGGTTCTTCCTGGTGGGTGGTAACTATGTCCCTTTGAACATAAACACAGTTGTATAGCAAATCTGTGTCACACACACACACACACACACACACACACACAGAGAGACAGAGACTCACTCTCTCATCTCCCTTGTGATTGTCTGTGAAGGGCAATGGGAATTATCCTAAGATGTTAACACCAGGTGGGTCCCTATGCAGTTACTTCAGCATTTTGTCTCCATTTGTGGTCACATCTCAGTGCTTTTACTCACTCATCCAAAAATGAGTGTTCCCCATCTTTGGGCTGGACACATCCTGCAGGCCTCCCTGCCAGGGATGGGGATCTACTTGGATCCTCTTGCAATTCCCACCTTATGGTATTTTTATGTTAGGACAAATGACATTGTCCACCAGAGACAGTCAAAAGAAAGAGGGCATATATGGAGAGGACCAACACAAAGAAGAACCAACGATCTTTGGTTGAAGTCACTGCCCAAACTTCTGAAAATAATTAAAGAACCAGGTGCAATCTTTGAATCTTCATTTTTGCCAGGACTGCCTTTATCACAGTGGAGGTGTTTTGAAGGGGACTTGTAGATGAAAAGATGTTGGGGTGGGGTTTGCCATGGGATGGGAATGCTGAGCCCATGCTCTCAGGGAAGCCTGTGAGCTGTGCTGTGTGCAGCAATGATGCTGTTGCTGCAGCTCTAAGTCATGTGCAGGTGTGTGACTGAAACACCGGTCTAGGGTATGCCATTTCAAAGAAGACCTCTGTTCTGGAAGCAGAAAATAGTTTAAAGTGTAAAAGTGTGCTAATGGAGAATTGAAAGGTGTCCAGAGTGAGGTAAAGTTGTTTTCATATATATGGATCATCCAGCTCTTTAGAGAGTATCTGACCTTTACTTCAGCAGCCCAAATACCAAAATCAATCGGAAGTGATTTTGGTAATCGCCTCTCTTCAGTACATCATGCCTCCATCATGGAGTCCTGGGTTTGACTAAATAAACTTTTTGTTACTCTGGTACTAATTTCTAAGTACTGCTACCATCCCACTAATGCAGACAGTTTAGGAATGCTGTGATAGCACCAATGTAATTTCCACTAGTGTCCTTGGCCAGATAAAAGGTGATTAATGTGCTTCACTGTTGTAAACTGTGATAGTGATAAGCGACCTGGGCATTTTAAGTGAGATGATTTAAGCACACAGAACAATAAACTGACCAAAAAATGTAAGTTCATGTGTAGTTCTTCTGCAATAACTACTGTTTATATACCACTATTTATATTGCAGTAGTACATTAAAAGTCTTTTCTGTCTCAAAGACCAGTAAAAAGAAAGTTAAAATACTTCTACACAAGTAAAAGAGTAACACAGAGCAAGATCTGCATCATAGATTTTGCTATGAAAAATGTATGTTTTAATTACATGGCCAGAGTAAAAAAAAAAACCAAAATTGTAGTTTCATATTTCAGTTGACTTGTTTCATCATATTTCCTAATACTGAGGGATTCATTCAGTATGCCTGCTGACTCATTCATGTATTAATGGAAAACCCTCAGCATTTATCCTTCATTAATTTTTAAGAGCATCTCTCATTATTTTGTACTTGACTACATTAAAACAGTTTGTACTTCAGAAGACTCCTTTGTTTTTTTCAGTCTTTGGTGTTTTTAATAACTTAATAACCTACTTCTATAAAATTTTATTTCTTTGTTATCCACTGGACATAGTCCATACAGACGTGTTAGCCTGAGGTCATGTTGCAGATGCTGGAGGAGGTTAAAATGACAAATAACTTTGACCAAAGTTCACTGCAGAAGAGTATAGTTCATTATTAGTGAGCTTCTGAGGCTGCCAGTGGCCTGGCAACTTTTCTGAACTAGCAATGAAGTTCCTTTCTATAAGTTCTTAATCTAAATTTTGTTTCCCTTTTTGTTTGCATTTGTTACGATGGTTTAAGGAAAATAAGAGGCCAGAGGTTATTAATGACATCACAGAAATGCTTAGAAGGAAGCAGTATTTGATGGGCTTTTTCCTCATCACAAACATGTATTTAAGCATAAGTTAACCTGAGAAGACAAGTACTTTTCTGTTCCATCTATGAATTTTTCAGCTGCCCTAGTACTGCCCAGATTTCTCTTGCTGTAAGTGTCATATGTGGTGGCATTTCCTTTCCAGCCTTTGGCTGAAACCCATCAATTTTCTTACTCCTATGCACACACAACTTTCTCACTTCTTACTTGTAGAAACCTTTGAGTAAGCCTCATCTAAGATCTTCATTGTCCTTTTTGAGCTTTGTCCACCTACTAATTATTAATTTGCCTAAAACTATCAATTTGCTATTTTGTGCATTAAATTATGAACTCATTTTTATTATTTAGATTTAATTTACTCAATTCATTATTTTTTCATTACTCTGCTGACTTGATAATACAGAGATCTGTATTTTCAGTGCTAATCAAATCCTTCTATACCATTTCTTTCCAAAATCGCATGTATTTGATTGTCAGACAAAGGTGACAGAAAGTAGAAGGGTACACAATTCATCACTGGGAAATAACTTATTTGCAGTATACCATACAGGGAAGGGATGGCCTATGTAACAGAACTTGGACACTTTATATTATAAAAATGCCTAGATTTTAGGATAATAATATTTAAGACAGTTTCAAGCTTTCAAAATTATTATTCTTTTTTTCCTGGTGGGCAATGGGACTTTGGGTTCTCAGCTCCTCTCATTTTGCCTATGGCTTTAGATGAGTTAGCAGCTTTCTTCTTCACCCCACGGTAAACATGTACATGTCCTTGACACGTACCTATCATCTGGGTTATTTTTGCTTCTCACTGCCTCTCTCAGAAGTGTAAAAATTCATTTTCTTGGAAGATACTAATGCAAAACTACATTCAGTGCCTGTCTGAATAAATAACTGTAACAGGCAGATGCAGGTTTTTAAAATCTTTTGAATTCCTGGAAGGACTGCCTTTGAGATGCAGTGATACCAGGTTTTTCTTGACTGCATAATTGTTTTTCTGTCTCAGACACCTGAAGCAGTGAGATACATCATCCATACAGAAATGTAAAACCTTCTTTGATATAACTATAAAGACCTTTCATCTCTTTCAAGGGGAACAAAACACAGACTAACTCTTGTGACAAGATTTCTCTGTTTGAAGTTGATAATACATAAGTAAAATTTCTTTATTTTTTTTTCTCCTCATATAATGGAGAGAAACTATTCTCCATGATAAGGTGATGGTGTTTTCTATTGTAAATTGTACTTTGACCATTGCATTTTATCTTTTGCTATGCTAGAACTAAACTAACATTGGAGTTCATAAGTACGATCTTCTTTCAGGATAGAATTTATTTGGGAACAAAGTAAAAGATTTAAGTTCCCAGGCAATACTAAAAAAAGAAATTGTACAGACAGATCTTCAACATATTATCTTCCTTCCTTAGTATTTTCCTAACCTGTCTAGTTCGGTGTCCTGGTGTTGCTGATGTAAAAAGTGATAGATGTTAAGATTATTTGGACACTTCTTCCTGTTTCAGAGGAAGAAAGAAAACCTGTATCTTATAAAAAAAAAACCCCTGTGTTCTAGAGCGCTGATGGGATGTGTTGGTAGTTTACATTAAAATATTTGGATTTCCTATGTATTATTTAAAAAGTTAATATACAGTTGTTGAAAGGTTAAACTGAATATTTAATTGGGTAAAAATTAGCATTGCTTCAGCTGTGGTTTGAATAATAACAACCTTCTTGGAAATATTTTTCATATTTTTACATTACTGCATTGCAGACCTAATTTCTAGTTGATTGATGATTGACATCTTCATTGCATTGTTCTTACTTCTATTAGTAAATGAGTTATAAATTTAATATAAGAAATAATATTTCGGTTTATATATTAGTTGCTTAGCAGGAAATATTATTTTTAAAGCATTGCATGTTTTTCCAAGCTGCAGAAATGTCATTCTTCTAAAAGTTCTGTTGTTAAGCACAGATTATTTATACATGGAAATGAAAAGGCTATAAAAAAGTCTATGGAATCCGGAATGACAGTACACAGTGATAGAAATCCTCCACCAAGGCAGAGTGCCTGAAGACTAGAGCTGTCAGCTAGCAAAATTCCTTAGAGCACCAAGCCTGAAAATCTTCCCTGTTAAATAATCCGTCACCACTGCAAAGTTAATAGACATCTATAGAAAATGAAGGGCAATCCCCTGGAGGTGCTGCTTAGTTCAGTATCACTTGCCAGCCGCAGTCTTTAAATGGGAACATCCCAACAGGAAAGGAAGACAGTGAACTATTGCTGTCTCTTTTAACAGCCACCGAAAGAGGTTATATGGTAGGGAAATGAATTTGGAATTCTGGTGAGGCTAAGGTTTTCTGCTTTAGTAATTAATGTGGTATTAAGGGCCGTTAGCTGTACACCCAAACAGTTCTTGGTGCCCCAAGCTGCGGTGAACGAGGTCACGCTGAGCAGCAGGTGCAGAAATTTGTGTCACGTTTCTACTCAGTTGAACGGCTCTGTTGGGTCTCCTGTCTCTGACATACTCGAGTGAGTGAATGGCATTGGTTAATGAGAGTCCTGTGAAATTCCTACACCATCCCTCTCAATTCATCTCCTCAATTAACAAAAAACTCTTCTCTCTCACAGGATGTATGTGTGAAGGCTTATTTAGCTCTCCGACACCACACAAACCTGCTGATCATCCTGTTCTCCATGATGCTGATGACTGGAATGCCCCAATTAACCAGCAAAGAAGATATTGAATATATCAGGGATGCACTGACAGTAGGGAAAAGTGAAGAAGATGCCAAAAAGCATTTTCTTGATCAGATAGAGGTTTGCAGAGATAAGGGCTGGACTGTGCAGTTTAACTGGTTTTTGCATCTTGTGCTTGGAATCAAACAAGGAGTAGAAAAGCATTCTGCTTAATATTTTATGTAAATTAACTGTGGGTGTGAATAGGAGGTTAGTGAACCTACATGTTATTTATGAATTCTGAATAAACGAGCAGTCAAAATTGCCTTTACTCTTCTGGCAGCTTAAATGGATCTTGTAAAAAGGCAAGGACTTTACTCTACCCCTCCAGAAGATCTTCCTGCAGTTAGGATTTCTTTTTTTTTAAATTTCTGATGACACTTCAGGTGGCTGGATTCTTTTAACCAGTTGCTTTGCTGATGTGGCTTGGAATTTTTTTTGCTTTCTTTAGCAATAATTTCAGATAAATATAAGGAGGAGGTTGAGTAAGATGATAACGTACAAACCCCCTATGACCTTACCTTAATTGTTCGTGAGGGTCAAGTCCTTCAAAACCAGAAGAATTTATATAAAATTTATGGGTATAGTGAAATCTCTGTAGATAATCCTTATCTGTCTCAGGATGGTTTACACATGAGTCTTCTTCACCCACATCCTTCTCTTTTGTCCCTTCCTCAACATTTTGTCCTTTCTGGGTTTTTAATAGGTTGTCAGTAGAAAAGAGCTTTGGCTCTGCCATTGGAGGAAATTGCCTTACTGTTACTGTAACCTCCTGACACAGACAACCAATCTTGACTGTCCTGCCAGGAGAACTTCTGAGTTACCTAGAAGTTCCTCAGATTTGACCATGAAATTCTGAAGGTTTAATTTTGAAAGATTTTTTACTGTACTTTTTAGTGGAGAATGTCCATATTATATTACAGATTATATTCTTACTGTAAAATTATTAAAATTCCACCTGTATATGGAAAGCTTTGTAGAAAAAGCAATGGTACTTCCTTATCCCTCAGAGAAAACTCCTTAGATGAGAGTAATTGACATTTTACCAAATATCTGAGAAACCCAAAGTTATTTATTCCATGGTTATATATTTTCAGGATATACCTAGAAGGAATTAAATATAGTCTTTGAAGTTGTGTATATTTTGCTATTTATTTTTAAATTCCTGAAGAAACAATACTACTGAAAAGCTATTTATGAGAGAAAATAAAACCTTATCTTTAATTTCAATATTTAAACTTAAAAGAGGAAAAAATGGGCAGTGTTAAGTAGAATTTTAACTCTCTACTGTAGATTGCCTGCAAATCAAGTCTGCCTGTGGTAGGAAAGGAAAAAAACATATAGCCTGAATTAGTCTTTGACTTGAATTATTATGGTATACTTCCTGCTAATTGATTTTTACCAAAGAGAGAAGATGGCTTACAATATTGCTTTTTTGCACTTGTGCCCATGTAATTTCTTCCCTCATTGTAGCGTTACATGGGCTTTACATTACATATAAATGATTAACTGAATTTTAAAATTCTGTTATCATTTGCTTTGATCATTTCACAGAACTGTTACGACTTTAACTACTGTTACTACTGAGTGCATTCTTGAAGAACTTTTAATAAATGTACTGTAATTGGTGTCTCAATTATGAGATGTAGCCAATCTACTCTTAAAATGTAGATGTTTAATTGGTTACTGTGCACAAGTATTTTTGAGGTAAATGGTAGACTCCAGTTAAGGAAATCTCTAGGGTTAAAATGTAGACTATTTTGTTATTCTGTTACATTATTATTCTGTGCAAGATAGGCTTTAGCTCATACTGAAATATAAACTAAATGGTGAATATTGTCTGTAAAATGATATTTTTAGATTTGTATTTTATAGATCTGAAATAAATTGACATGTTCTATTCATTTGATTATTATTCATTAATAAGCAGCTTGGCCCAAAATACATGTAAATATTTTTGATCCAGTTTCTTAAAGACTACCTAATCTCGGTAAGAAATCATATTCAAAGTCCCACTCAGCAGAATTGTTTTAGTTCCATATTAATAACTCTGTATGATGTCAGATGTCTTAAATTTTAATAGTCTATAGTATTAGAATTGCAATTATTGTAATTGTAAAATGTGAACAGAATATTTCCATTTTCTAAGAGCACCTTATTCATTCCTGGTCTGTTCTATGAAGAAAAATCTGAAGACTTTAGTAAGTTCCTAGTTTTAAAAAATAAGTAGATGTAGTGCTAAATTTAACTCTAGCATGGGGAAATAAATGCTAATCATAACTTCCAGGGAAATGGCACTCTGGAAGCAGCCTCCATTTGCAGGAAAAGGTCTACAAGAGATCTGCACCCAGAGGAAAGTAGTTTAGTCCTGCACTAAGCTCAGACGGATGATTTTTATTAGCAGTTTACAGTGTGCTGTATTGAATTGTGTTTGTTGCAGACACCTGAAACCCCTCAGTGCTGAGCAAATTCCCAGACTTTTCATTGCTTTCCTTGCCCCTGCAGGCTATGGTTGGGCTGCCCAGGCTCTGCTGGGCTGCCTGGGCTCTGCTAGGCTGCCTTGTGTCTTCTGGGCCAGCCTGACTCCTGGGAGATCAAAAGTAGCTGCCAAATCTCCTCTTTACCTACGGAGCAAGCCGTGGGCAGCAGCATCTCCTTGTAAATGGCTGCACAATCAAGCAGCTGATTATCAGCTGGATTTTGCGTCTCTCTGGAAACCTCCACCCACCACTGGCCTTTTCTTGGCAAGCCGTGACACAAGGAGAAAATTCAGAGATGTGGTTCGAGGCAGTGCAGCCTCAGTGGGGAGAGGAACTGCTTTTCAGGTGAGGAGGTGGCACGAGGACACATCTGCACGTCCCAGACAGAGCACGGTTGTCCCGTTCTGCAGTGCCATTGCCAAGGCCTGGAGAGCTGGAGCTTTAGCACAGATGCCACTGCCAGAGCAGGAGGCTGAACCACAATTTCCTGAGTCTCACACTGCATAAACTCACTGACTCTTCAGAACAACTGGTTTTTAAGGGTTATAAACCAGGAAATGTAAATTAGTCACTGACCACTAACCTTTTTCAGAAGCTTTAACCCAACGTGCAGAAAAAGAAAATGACTATTTTGTGTATAGGTCTCAATTATCATCATTGTCTCCTGTTAGCCTAAAGATTATTTTTTGATAATTATTTTAAGGGCTACTATGTCTTTGAGATCTATCATATTTTCTTGGTAGTCTCATTCGCATTATGACTGCACCTAACAGTGGAAATTTAAATCTATTCTTAGAGTCAGTGCCTCAGACTCAGTTGTGACTTGACATCTGCTTTGGCTCCAGCAAGGTCATTGAGATGTTGGTTAGCAGTGACTGTGTCCCCAAGGCTCTATCCTAATTATATTCCAGGACAGGAAGAGAAGTTGAAATGGAGCTAAGGTGTAGAATGTGATTATATTTAGATCTTCATTGAATACACTGTTAGCACTTGTTAGAAGTGTTTAATCTGTCATTAGCAGAGTATTGAGACTTAACATGTTTAGCAGATTTTTTCTAAAATGTGATCAATGATACAGAAATACAGATACGAACAAATGACTTTAGAAAAATATCAATGGAACTTACAACTCCTGTATTTTCATTAGAAACCTTCCTCCTGACTACCAGCAGCATTCTGCAAATCCACGTGAGTCCCAAGGATTATACAGATTTCAGACTCTGTGCTAATGACTTTATAATGTAGTTTATGTAAAGTAGTCTTGAAAATAAAAAATTATTGAAATTAAAATCTGGGATACCATCTGCAGGGTCTGGTGGGCTCTTTGAGCATCCCAGCAACACTAAAGTTTCTGAAAAACAGTGATGTGCTTTCATGAATCTTCTCATTGCAACTTACATAATATATGTTAAAAAGAACACTCTAGAAATCGTGAATTCTCCTAGAGAGAGGTCAACAGGGAGAGATTCCTGCTGTGCTCACCCCACTCTGCATTTGGAAGCCAGAGTTGGCCCAAAATGGTACTAATATATTTGAAATCTTGCGAGACACTGACAGAAAGTAAGATTCATGCTGGAGAAAACTGGAAGAGGAACTGTTTCTCTTCAGTTACACAGTTAATAACAAGGACTGGCCAAAGATAAAAATGCCATGGTTATACCCATGTGAGGTGTGCATATCATTATGTTTTTAGAGAAAAGGGGCACTGGTGACCTGTTCTAGTCTGCTGATACAAGGAGACATGGAGAAAGCCACAGCTTCTCCTGGCTTTTTGTGCATCATTGGGTCTCATACCCAGCAAGGGAGAGGCTGATGACCTGCCTGTTGATAATAAGCAAGTGGACACTGGACTGGATAAATTCCTTCCTGCCCCTGGAATGGGTGTTTGTTGTTTCAGAGGGTGCCCAGCAGCACTTGACAGGGCAAGAGCCCTCCGCAGGCTGGGGAAGGCAGGTAGGCAGTGTGTGCCATTTCTCAGGTATTCTCCTGGGGATGCAGAAGAAGAGGCTGTCACTTTGGAAACAGCAGCAGCACTGCCAGAAACACGTGCCAGTTAATTTTAGCTAACAAAAGATTCCTGTGCATGGCAGAAGTGCTGTATCTCCTAAGTGCAAGCACATCCCACACCTGGGTGCAGTCACTCGGTGTTCAGCATTAGGAGTCACCGTGTGCCTGTGCTGGTCACGCTCTCAAATTTGTCTTCAGTCTAGTGCCTATGGTCAGAGTTTACCACTGATCCATTTATTAAGTGCATGAAGAAAAAAAAGGAAAATAATACATTGTAGATAGCAGCATTTCTTTATAAAATAAGCAATGAGTAGATACACAAGAAAAGTCAAATTTAATGTAATGAAGAATACCCAGGAAAGATCCAGTAAAGGAGAAATTGAAAAAAAAAAATAGAAATGTTAATGACCCGTAGTACAAAACAGTTTTAAGACTACAGCTCAGAGTTTGTACCAGATCCTCCTTTGTCTTTGAATATATCTTTCTTTATCAAAACTAATTAACCTGCAAAAGGCTAAGAGGGCTATGACTGTTTAATAACCTAAGAAATATGCTGCCACAATGCAGTTCATGATTAAGAGTTCATTAGCAATTCAAGATATGGCCAGAACTGAATTTTGCTCAGTGTATTTACTGTTAAACAACCTGAGATTAACAAAAAACCTAACAAACAAATAAAACCCAAAAAAAAAACAAGCAAAAAAAACCCCACCACAAGCAAACAAGATAATTAATCTAGTGCTTCTTCCCCAAATCAACCAGCAAGTGTCTGGGACTGGCAGTAAACTCATCACATGAGGAAGTTATTTCCAATCATGATGGAAATGCATTTTTCTCTGAAGTATTTGGAGCTGGTCCCTGTCAGGGACAGGATACTGGCCTGAACAGACTCTGTCTCTGATGCAGGATGGCAGATCTTCTGCTCAGCTGTCAAATGTCTGCATGAAAGAAACTTGGTAAAATAAACAGGTCTCCTCAGGAAATGCTTTCCCTGCAGCCAAATTTATCCTTCATTTTGATGACGTTCATGACAGCATCTCTGTGTTACAAACCTGTTTCCTTTCCACAGAATATGATGTATTTGCCAAATCTTATAAAACAGTAATTCTGCCCACCTGGAGAGAAAAATACCCAAAGATCTCAGCAACTTTAAAGTAGTCTGAAACCAAAACACTTTAGGCAGGGACCTTTCAATTCAAGGTAATGGTTCATGCAAAGGCAGGCAGTTATAGGGAGATGCTAATTAGCTAATCATTAATGTTTCAGAGGACAGTGTTTGGGATTCTGTCATTGCAACAACACACCAAAGTGTGGGTGAAGAGTGGCCTCCAACAAGACCAGAGACTTGAAGGTCCTGTGGAGATTGATACCAGCTTCATGGGGAAGAGGCGGCCCCTGGGTGCAGCTGCAGCCCTCCCAGGGGAACCAGCGGCAGCAGCTCTGGCAAAAATGGGTGTAGAGTCAGGGTTTAAGTGCCAGGATGAACTGCGTGCTCTGCAGGGTTTAGACCTCAGCAGATAGAGTATGTTACCTGAAGGCCCTTCACAGGATTCATGCCATGTAAGTAGTGGTGTTATCAGGACTCTTCAGTGAGAATAAATTCCGTTTAAAAAACTTAAACGTTACTCTTTCTTAAAATTGGTAGGTAAAACCATAATATGAATGACTATTTTCTGCAGCTGCTGCTGCTGCTCCTGCTGCTGCTCAGGATCTTCACCCTAGTTCCTCATTTCTCTTCTCTTTTTGCTGTTTCTTGGACCTCAAAATCTAAAACCAGAATAAACCCTCTGCATCTTACAGCCAGGAAATGCACAGCTGAATGTCAGCAAAAGAACCACATGTCAAAAGTACTGGTAGCTGGAGATGCTGTCAACACCTGCACTGGGAGAAACTTGCTAAAAATTCTCCTGACTCTGAAAAGGAAACAAACAGCAAAAGAAATGAGGAAAAGCTGTGCGTATATGCTTCAAGGTGCAAAGCACTGGAAGACCAAGCATTCCCAGGTTTAATGCTCTGTATTCACCCTCCTGACTGCTATTATCTATGGGCTCAAGGTGGAAAAGGAACTTTATGCTGAATACACATTTGACTGGAAAAGTGGATAAACCTTAATGCAGTTAAGTGCAATAATAAGAGAAATAAAGCCCTTTTTCAGAATGTCCGGGACTCAAAAAAAAGCAATAAATGCGGAGCCACCACAGTCTAGTCGTCCCACCTGGTATCATGTATGCATGCTGTCCAACACTGATCAATTTAGCTAGTGGCATCAGCAACTGCACTTTCTGAGAAGCAAGTTTCTTGCTTTCAGTATTCCCTGTAAAGCAGTGCTTCAGAGAGCACTCTTTGGAATATCATCTTCACAAGGGATAGGCCAATAAAAAAGATATGTGGAAAAGTCTTTATCATAATTGCAATATCCTAATTTAAAACAACCTCAAATATAAATGACAAGAAATATTTATTAGTGTTAGTTACAAGATCAAGAGATTATAACCTGAAACTGAATCATGGGAAAACAATTATGCACTATTTGGTCAAAAAGGATTAGAAACTACAGTATAGCTCATAAAAGCTTGCCAGGATTTGTTGCAATACAGCAGATGTCATATAGTTCACAGCAAGACCTCCAAAAAAGGACACCATAACCCTTGAAACACAATTTAAACACCATTAGAATTGGACAACTTGCTGGCACTGTTACATGGAGAAGCTCCCTGAGTATAGATGAGGGAACAAACACCCATGTAGCAACATTTCCATTCAAAAAGGGAAAAGAAATATTTGTAGATGTCAGAAATTTCTCAAATTCACAAAGGGAATTATTTAAAAGACATGAAGTATGTCATGAAAACACAGAAGTCCATAGGAAAAAACCAACATGATAAAGGGCTGAAAAAAACCCCAAACATTTGGAGAAACCAGTAATTCCCCCAAACTGCTCAGTGCCTACTCAAAGATAAAATGATACCAATGAGACATTGAATCTTTCAGGACAATGAGTCCTTGAGGAGGATTTAGTAATTCTGGTTAACTTGCGGAACAACAAAGCATTCTTGGCTGCCAAAGAACTGTGGAAGGCAGGAACAGAGTTAGCTCTGGAGTACGGACTGCAGAAACAGTGCCTGGTCATTACAACTCACGCACCTCAATCGCGCGGAGAAAGAAACCTGGGAGACTTCTCCAAAGGCACACGCAGGGAGAGTGGGCTGTGCACTTCCCCAGCAAGAATGGTCAAAAATAGCTAGAGACTGCTCCCTTTGTTCAAAACCCCAGAACCAAAACCCAAGGAGCTTGGCAGCAGTGCCTGGTGCACCCAACAGAGCACAGCAGGAGCTGGCGGCTGCTCGTTCTGAACTCAGAGGAAACCATTACCTGTGACAGCTGATTACTATGGTAATTTTTCAAACTCAATCAAACAACCTGGGAGCTGACAATACAGCAAATCAGGCTGTGACAGAAGCCCACAAAGCTTGCAGGCTGCGAGGGGAGTGGTGTACTGTGCCCACACATCAATCTTCTGTGCATTTTCACATCTATGTATGCGATTTAGACTCTACAAATTGCCAGGAGTTATATGTTTCTTGTTAATTTACCATGTAGTTTTTCCTAAAATCTACAGTTTATAAAGCCTCATACCAAGCTAAAAGGGGGAGTGTGTATTGCCCTCCAACAACTGGTTTGTGTCTTGCTCTTGTCTTAATGCTACTTTATTCATGGAGAAAGGGCTCCGTTGGAAGATGCAAACAAATACCTTCCTGGCAGATAAAGAGACTAGAGGGAGTTTATGACCTGAAGAATGTTCATAGCTGTGAGTTACCATATGGCAGCATTTGCTACGTAAGGGACCTGCAGTGAATTTATTAAAGTAATAGTCAACAACAAACATCTGAGGGATTGAACAGGTCTGTAAAGGGTGGATGTTCCAGGCATGCACAACCTGCTCTCCAGATTGTTCTTGGCCCAATGGACGGAAAGCTGAGAAATATACAAAAATAGTCAATCATCTACTAAGCACAGCAAACTAGGGTTGTCAAGACCTTCCCCTAGTTCACTGAACTACTGAAAATAAGCAAAACCTGTGATTTGTTTGTAATGCCAAGAATTATTAATCGACATTTGTTCACTAGAAGATAAGCTAGAGATTGTACTATGATAAGAAGTGTCAAATCACTTAAAACTTCCACAAGAAATGTCAGTATTGTGACAAGACACCTAAGAAGATGATCTGTCCTCACAGTAATTAAATCAGCTGAACAACCTAATTTTTATGCGCAAAGAAGGGACACACAGGGAAAGAGGATAACACCGTGCTCTTCATTGTGCAATATCCTGCCAGCAATACCAAAACTGCAAATGCAGAGAAAACGTGTGCAGTATTAGCCAGCCCTGAGAACCTCCTGCTTAGCATATAGAAGAGAAAATTCCAATACAGCCAACCCAAGCACAGATGAGTTTTCATGTTTTGGCTATAGCGACAACAGCCAAAAGCAACACTTGCTTCAGATGGAAAAGAAGATTTAAATGGCCAAGCAAAGGATTAAGGTACATTTTGAGAATATTTTTAAGAATAACTCTAAAATCCCTTTGCTTATGAGAATGTGTGTCAAGACACAAGTAAATAGTCATATGGATTTTTTAAGGAAGGGATATGCAATTAGAGAATTAGAGTCCTCCTTAATCTTTTTTTCATGTGTCTTGAGCTGAGTTGTGAGCAGAGCATGTGTTTGAAATATTTTGTTAATAAAAAGGCTATTTAGTTTAGCTTATCCCCTATGAATTTCCATTCCTTCACACAGCCTAAATAAAAGCAATAAAATCATGTTTACATTGGGATATTTGCCTTTTTTTCCTAAAGAAGTAATTTCTTTTACCCTCTTGCTAGCATTGCTATGTGTGCAAAGCCTAAGTATAGAGTAAATTACCAGTTGAAAATGTAACTTCAACTTAATACAAACAGTAGAATAACTGAGACCATCCCATAGGCATGGCCTTCCAGGAGAAGGATCTTCAGATGCTCTTGTTGAACAGTGAATGTCTCTGTGGCAAATTTGGGGTGGAAATAAGATAAATAAAAGTGATAAGAAGTAAGATAACCCCATGGTGTTGCTCCACTTCTTTGAGAGGTTCCTGATGTTGCTGTTTCTCAAGGGAAAGGAACAGAGGAGGTGAAATTCTCGCAGTAAGTGTCAGGGCTCATATTGCCTTCAGTTCCATGAGCTTTTTGAATTTTAGGTAGGCCACATGCCCAGTGCAGATGAGAGGCAAAGAGGGTTCTGATGGGAACAGTTGCTGCTGCTCTCTGGATCTCTGCTCTCAGCACATCTGGACCACGTGTCCTTTAGGCAGCCAGGGCAGCACGTGTCACCAGGGGAGCAGAAACAGCGACAGCCAGGATTCAACAGAACAAGGAGAGCAGAATTTTGGGTACCAAGCTGTATATCAAAATAACCAGCTTTGTAGGAATCCCACCAATGCCAAGTCGGAGTAAGTGAGCTCAGTTCAAGCTGCAACACCACAGGCCTGGGCTTGGGAGCAGGATGTATTGTACCCAGGGAAAATAGGAGCAGCAAGATTCAAAGCTGGAAATTCAAAGCTCACTTCAACCATGTCTTCTTCAGCTCTTGGGAAACAGCCTTGGTAAATCTCTAGTCGCATCATCAAGACAATTTTCCCAGCTTGTTGGCTAAACAGTACTGGTACTAAATATAGGCCTCTTTGGCATGCCAGCAGGAGCTTGCCAAACATGAAGGAGAGCAATTTGTCCTTCCTGAGAAGACACATGCCACCCTCAGGCATATGGTACAGAGCCAGAAACAATTCACCCCAGAATGGCAAACAGCCCACTACTGGCCTTGGCCTGATGTGTTCCCACACTGCCATAGGATCATGCTGGGTACTGTAGCGTGGAGCATAACTGGGACATTCCAGGGCAGTGTTTTTCCCAGGTAAGAGTCACTGTTGTAAGACAACTCACTGACGTGCGAAGTTAAAAAGTGATACCATCGTTTAAAAAAACCCACAAAACCAGGGAGTAAGCTGATGAATCTTCACACTATGTTTTAAGGTTCTAAACCCCCCTATGAGACTGCTCCACCTCCGGCTACTTTTAATATATAAATTGGTATGTACCAATAGCTCTGTGACAAACAGATTGTCACAGCTGTCAGAGTGAGTCACAGAGAAATCAACTGCATTTGAGAGGAAATTGGCTTATCCCTTAAAGAACAGGCCTGCAAATAAACCATGGTGGGAGACATATTTAATGTAATATATGGATTTACTTTGCTCAGAAAATGAGCTAAGCCAGAGAAAAAAATCAAAAAGAAAAAACCCAACTTATTTGTGGATTCTTCTGATGGATTATATTCTCCTAAAGTCAGACAGACCGGTTCAGTTATTAGTAGCTTAGACACCAACAAGGTCCAAGAACAGACTTTAAACTAACACGAAAACATGACATTTCGATTTCTTTGGGACCTCTGATTTTTCCCCCCAGAAAGAAACCAATCATTTGCAGTCTGGAACTGGAAATGGATTATTTACAAAAATGCTTCTGAGCAATAAAATGTTAGACCTTCTTCCAGCAGTGAAAGCTGGCCAAGCACAAAGGTCCATAGGCACACAACTGCTTACAAGATAACCAAGAACTACAGAGGAAACACTGAGATCTGGAGAAGGTAATTGCTCTGTTCTTCCAAATGCAAAAATTATGCTCAGAGACAACCAGAAGTAAGGAAGGAAATCAGCATTGATTAAAAGTAGACCTACCCATAGACAGAGTGGAAGACTCTACAGAGCTTCCCATGTAAGAAGCTGTACTAGATCTGTTCAAAGAACTGGTTTTGTTCCTGTTGAAAAGGTGCATAAGAAGCAGAATCAAGTGCACTGAAACAACAGAAAGGCAACTGTGTTGCCCATTACCTTCTCCGTGGGAGAACCACCAAGATGTGCTAAGCAAAGAGCTTTGCACTGGAGAAGTTTTTCCATTTCCAGCCTACAGCTGGAGACTGTCTGCCACAAACAACAGAGAAGAAGCAAGTTAGGAAGTCGTTTAACTACTCGTGGGATCATCATCTCTCAGAGGGAAAATCAGAAATGTCTTTAAAGGAGCAAAGGGCAATGGGACCAGCAATTGAAAAGTTTACATGCCTATTTTCAGGCTGAGAACTACTAGCTTAAATTACACTAGTTGAGATGTTTTGAAGAATCGAGAATTATGAACCTTCCACTGTGGTAAATGCCTTTTGCTGCAGATGGCTTTGAAACTGTCCAGGTGTGGCAGAGACTTCATGCAGGGTCTGATCACACCAACTGGACTGTCCCTGAATCCTGGAAGTGAGCTGCTGCCATTTCTGTCAAATTTCAGTGAAGATCAGCATAGAGGTGCTCAGAATCAGAGAAGGTGGTGGTCCAGGTAGAAAAGGGCTAGAGAATAGAAGACTTGTACATTTGGGGAAGTTTTTCCCCTTTACTTGTTGTAGCGAAAGAAGAGATAGAGATCTGTGGCCTTTTTAATATTCTTTAACCACTCTTGAGCTGAGAGTAATGTTCCCCTTTAAAACTTTCTTGACGTGTACCCTGGTTCTTAACTGAGTGCTCTTTGTTTGGAAAACAGCCATTAGGCACTCATCCTTATCTCAAGAGTCAGACAATCAGTATTGTGGTGTCATGATGTGTTCATTCTCTCTAGGTTTCATATGAACAAGCTGGATTCCTTGGAATAAAAGTGGCTTTTCTGTCCTGCTGTGTCAGGAAATAAAGACATTTCTGACATATAATACTATTTTTCTAAGGATAAGGTCATCTTAGTGTGCCAAGGACACTCTTTTTAAGGCCATAGAATGAAGTAACTCCAAAAATGCACTGGTTTTTATTTATGTAAACAAATAGTTTTCAAGCTTTCTGTCTAGCCCAAGGCATTATTAATATTGACATGACATAGTTGGCTTCCAAATAGGCCTGAAATCCCTGTAGCTTATCTACATTCAATACAAAAACCCCCAAAAATCCCAATTGTTGAAACATCTCTGTAGTCTAACAGCTTAGCAGGAGGTTCTCATCTGTTTTCAAAACAGATTTCCAGTGAGTTTCAGCCCTAGCTGGTTCTTTAAAACTCACAGATTTGTACAGTCAGGCTCCTTCTGTTTCATCAGAGAGTGAATAATCTTTTCCATGTTTGAGTTATTACCATTTTAGTAGCAGAGCTCAGCCTCATTTTGTAATTTCTACTGGGTGAGTAATTCCTCCTCACCCAAGTAGTGCCATTGAGTTTCCATGTGAGCAAGAACTCGCAAGATCAGGACCTTTCACCTTCAGCACTGCCCTTTTTTCAGAGTGTAACTATTTTTATTCTCCAGCTTCCAGGCATAGAAATGTTGACATCTAAACTGAGGAATGACAGTGGTTGAGGCACAGAAAGAAAATAAAAGCCATCAATTAAATTATTTAGAATGTTTACAAGACATTGCACTATTAAGCAAGGATCTGTTTACACAATGGAGTTATTTTAAAATATCTACATGCTTTAAAAGTCCAAGTCTTAAATGCTGCACATGTCTAAAATGAAATAATGTTTCATGCTTTCCTAAGTAGTAGATATTTTAAAATAATAGACATTTCAAAATAAATTCTAACACTTATTAGTCTATCTCCAATAAAGCACATTCTTCTATAAACCTTTAGAAGAACTCTTCTCACATCTCCGTATATTGACCAGCAGAAATTAAACCCTTCCAGGCACAAGATCCTTACCTGTTCCCTCAACTTGGCTACTGTCACCAGTGACATACCCCAGGGGTCACCCTGTGTTAGGGTGCAGCTGTGTTAACGGCCTGGGTGGTGGGACAGAGAGGTTTGCATAAGATACAAAACGAGAAGTGGCTGACACAGCAGATGGCTGTGCTGCCATTCAGTGGGACCTCGGCAGGATGAAGGCTCTCCAGTTGTACTGGACATGCACATACCACACTGAGTCCAGTCACGGGCCACTACCATTGGTTAAGGGCTTCTAACATCTGCATACAAGGAGAGGCTTAGAGAGCTGGGACTGCTCATCCTGGGGTCAGGGCCAGACTGTTTAGTGGTCCCTAGTGACAGGGCAAGAGGCAACAGACAACAAGCAGGATCTGAAATACACAATCGTCAGAGGTCCCTGCCAGCCTCAGCTGCTCCATGATTCTATGGTTTTCTCTGTATTTTAAAGACTATGAGACATTGTTCTTATCTCTTTCTCACCTCTCATTAACTTACCACTTCACAGGAGAAAATACTTTGAATCCAGAAGGACCTGACCCCAATATCATCTGTAGTGGTCAGCAGATTTCTAGCATCTTCAGTGAGCTCTGTACTGGTTCTGTACATGATGCACTGAAACACTGACAGGACATGAAAGGTTTTCACTGCTTGTAAAATGTAGGCGTAATCAAAGCCTACTGTTTTCTGTGAGTGCAAATCAGTTTTACTCTGATACAGTCAATACTGGGTCCACACCATCCTCCGTCCTTTAGAATTGTTGTGCCATTTCCGTGGCACGAAGGAGTGTGCACATCTCTGTACCAAAGCTTCCCCTCACAAAGGGAGGGATGGGGTGGCTGAAGGTTGGCTTGCCAGCTTTCACCGAGTGCATCTCCATGGCAGAAAGTTCACTGCTCTTTGGCTATTAAACAAGAAAATCTCAGTTACTAAGAAATCCAAATTTCCTTTGCATCTGGGCACATTGCCCAGGACATGATTTGTTGCAGTTCTCCAGGATGGCCCCTGCTGGGATATGATGTCTTTTTGTCTCAGGAGAGCCAGTACACTGCTGTCTGCTTGCCCTCCTCTGCCCTCCCTCCCTGTTCCTATCCTCCTGACCTGCCATCCAGCTGGGCCAATGTCAAGCAGGGAACAGTGCTGCCCACACCAGGTATGTAACACACAGAGGTGCAGGCAAAGAAAAGGTCTGCAAGGAGTCAGCCCTTCCTCCTGGTGTGTTATGGTGCTCCCTTCTCTCTGCATCTGTGTTGAAAGAGCAAGAAATGGTGGAGATTCACAAAGACCTATCTCATTTCTGTAAGCACACAGCAGATTTGCAGATGTGCCTGATCTGGACATTCCCAGGACAGGCAAAGAGACCAGTGCAACTCCAGCTCGCGTTCCTTCCCTACCACCCCAGCTGCAGTGATGACTAGGCTTCTCCATGTATCTTAATCCGTGTGAAATTGATTCCATGAAGAGGATCATAAAACTAGGCTAGCACTTGATGGATTAAGTAAAAATCTCAGCCTGGTGAGTATCACACTGGAAACTTGCCAGGGAAGCGGTGTGGTGCTGATCACACACTGAGAATCTCTCTGTGTTCTCCATAATCATTATCGTATTTTAAAATAAGGATAAGATCAGCTGGACCTTGCTGCCAGCTCCCACAGGACAATCTGTCTGTGTAATGTAAGTAAAAGGGGCTATCTGCTGTCTGCATCTTCCTCTTCTATTTCTGTTCAGGGAATCTGTGAAGTATCCGTATTGGTCTTTCCAGACACCTTTTGAGAAGGATAAAAAGCTGAGGACTTTGACAGATGACTGGTCCTGTTAGAAAAGTGATTGGTCAAGGGAAATTTTCTCACCCCAATATCCCCACACTTCTGTGTCTGTATTCCTGCTACATTACTTCATCATCACCTTCAGAAAAATAATACCAAAACAAGGACCTAGTTATTACAGATAGCCAAATGGATGCTTCATGAGTGACTCTTACCTTTCAGAGTGACCATTCTGGGGCAATTACACTTCCCTTTCTTTCTCATAGAAAGGCCAGATGTGCTGTTTTGAAGTTCTGCTAGTGTTTCTACCCTAGTGGCCTGTTTTAGGAACATTTAGAACGTTTACAGTGGAGCTACCAGAGAAAAGTGGATTTTAAAGCACATGCTCATGAGAAGGGAAATGAGAAGATATGATTTTGAGAAGCATGCAGATCCAGATGCACTTTGTAAGCTGTCCTGTCTGCACAGACCCATTTGAGCCCAGGGGTCCTAGGATGCCTTAGCCAATTACTCATGACAGTCTATACAAATTGTGAGAAAAAAAGACTTGTCTTATTCTGAGAATCCACAACTCAGAAGTACCTGAGAGTCCAGAGATGCTACCAGGGACAAGCCTACAGCCCTTGAAGCTCTTGATTATACTGCCTTCTTTTTCCTTTTGTTTTTGCTTTGGGAGGAAGGAAGCATTCTGCAGTTTATGCCTAATGTAGATTTATCTTCGTATCAATTGACTTGGTAGACAATCTAGGAACACAGTTATTTTGAAGGCTTAGTGGAAGGGCAGCACTGTCCCTTTTCTTGGTGGGAGTCCTTGGCCTTTCAGGGAAAGATGCTTTTGTCACAATGAAGTCTGTGGAAGCATCTGGACTGGGAGGCTTCTTTTGACACTGCCAGTTTGAGAGGCTGCACTTCCATGCCACTTCATGGAAATTTGGCTCCCCACAGGTGCCCAATTTCAAAACATTTCTCTCTCCTTCATGAGTTACAGGGCTCTGGAAGGCTGTGAGGTTGCCAGACCTTGAGAAGGCTACTTTTTAAAAGGCCTAGGCCATGGAAACATAGGAGGAGACTTGCTATGGAAAATATGTTAACATTTGTAACCTTGCAGCCTTTCTCCCTGACTCACTGCCACAGCAATGGATCACAGTTTCAAGATGGAGTCAAGAGCTCAGACCCGTGGAGAACCTTCTCACCTTCCTGCATCTCAATAGTCTTCGTGCCTTGCCAGCTGCTACCAAACCCATCTGCTTCTTGTCCAAGTCCCAGCAGGGCAAAGCTGTGCCATCATTTAGATGGCAGGAGGATGATGGAGAAATCCACGGGGCAAGGGAAGCACCCTGACCCTGGATCCTTGCTATATGTGTTACAAGGGGTTACCAACCCTCTCTGCAAGCGGTCAGGCCAAACTCACATTTGAGCTACCAGGTATAAATTGAGGCAAATATAGCAGAAGCAGGAAGGACTAGTGACCTCAGTGTCTGGCCTCAAGACCACATGTCTTCCTTTCCCTATTTGTTTGAAGCCTATATTGGAGAACGTTGTGAGATAAGAGTAGGGCATTTATGCAGATAGTATGGTGCAGGGTCTGTGGTGTTGTACTGCAGATGAGTCAGGGTTGGGGCATGTATTCAAATGTCCTTTAAACAGCTCTGCAAGGGAGTTTTGGAGACGTCTTCTTCAGTGGTGCCCTCTTTATATGCAGAAGTGTCTGTGGCACTTTATAAAGGACTGTCCTTGAACTGCAACTGTATCTGAACATGAGAGTCCTTGACTAGGTCTTATGGCAATGATCTAACAGGATGGTTTGTAGGGATGTAAGGATGTTGTCAAGTTGATTTTAACATGAAAATGAGTACATGAGAGAAAAAACTCTATCAAGTGAAAGTGACCTTAGGACAGAAAATTATGCTGACCTGAAAAGTGCCATGCAAATTTTAGTGGACATATTGACTAAGGACCATGTCCTCATGGAGGTAAGTTGTCCTTTTGGGGCAGGTTCCACAGCCAAATCTGTTCTCTTGTACATCATCAGCTTGAACCTCTCTGCTGCTCCTTAGGCAATGGTTGTGTTGTAAATCAGTCCAAAGCTTGATAGATTCTGGCTAGCCCCATCTCCTAGATGGTCCGTAAGGATTAACCTGCTGTGGATTTGGGCAGCCTCCAAACTGTCCTGCCAGGCAGGCCCAAAGAGAGGGATTTCAGCAGGCCATCACCATCTCCCTAACAACTGCTGGGCTGTGATACATGCAGCAGAATCTGGACAAAGCAAGAATTCTGCCCCCAGCTCCCTGTATGCAGTCCTTAGACGGAGTGAACATGAATGATGGGAGATCCCAAAATAGGAAGGAGAACCAACTGTTATGGCCAGCGTGGGAGGCTTCTGCTAGTTTGTGTGGCTGCCCTTCCAGCTCCACATATGTAACCATTGTCCTCACCAAATGGGTTCAGTAAGAGCAAGGAGTACTTACATGATAAAACGTGAAAAAGTGCTGTTGCAAAAGCACTTGAATCCAAAAAAGGCATATTTTGAAAAAAATAGGGGGCATTGGGAAATTACATTCTGGCAACTGCACAAAGTGTGTGCATTTCCCATAGAACTGAATAAAAATAGATTGTGTCGAAAACAATGATAAAAAAATCATGGGAATGCATGTCTGGCACAGTTTATATTCCACTCCTGGGGCTAAAGTTGGAATATTGAAAGGGTGGTGCAATTGTGAATTTTACTTTTAAAATGTAAATATTTCTATTTCTTATAAAAGTATAAAAAATAACCACATACTTTCTTTGATGATCCATAAGTCTACATTAAATAGCCAGTCTTAATTCACAGCAAGTCAACTGAGTTAAGATACTTACATTGCATTCATAGACAGATTAATATGATGGAGTCTTTAGATCCTGCCAAAACAGAAACAGTAATGTCATATAGAGACAAATGCGTATGTGTTTTTTTGTACACGCACACAGATACACTTACAGAGATACAAAAACACAGTCTTTCTCTTCCAGAATCTGTAAAGGTCATTACATTTTGATTATTTTTTAATCAAATGCACATCCACAAGTTTGTATAAACCACCATTCTGAGACAAACTGGAGACTTGATACTCCAATGCACAGCTCTGAGACACCCACATTTGTTCTTTAAGGTCTGCTAGTTTGAATTAAGGTTCTTCTCTCAAATATAGCCCTTCCAACTACAGGCACATGTCTTCCCTGACAGACTAGGCAATACCTGAACCCATCTTGGCTGATGCCTTTGGGACACTAAAGTGTCTGTCACACAGTCCAGCAGTACCTACCCAAGCCCAGCTGTGTGTAGGTGTGCAGAGACACCCAAACTGAGAAACATGTTAGGGTCAGAGTGCTGGTTTTACTCACTAATGCTATTCTTAGTTTTCACTAGGACAAAAGTCTGCAGGAACATTACCACTACATTAGGGTTCAAACCAAAGAAAATATTTCAGCTTGTGCTTATGTGCCCTCTTTAACCAATACTTGTGCAGAGGCTTTCTTCTTCTTGCCAAGAATAACTAGGAATTTCCTCAAGAATATAATGAGTAACAATTAAATCTATCACGGAAAAAACCAGACCAAACCAAAACAACAGAATAGACAAACCAGAACAACCCCACACTACAAAATCCAAACCCACCAAACCAAAAAATAACCCAAACCAAAAGCCCGACAGCTAACGTTCACTGAAAAAGTTGCCTCTTCCCTAGAAAATATCTCTTAGAACTTCAGACTCCACAGCTCTGACTCCCTCCTTCTGGAAATTAGCTCCCAAGACACTGAAGTTAATTCTCTTAATGACATTTTTTTTTTAGGAACACTGACCGTTAATGAGAAATGCAAGGCATGGAATTGTAGGGTTGTTCTCCATCCAACAGCTATTTCTACTCATTTTCTCCCAGTTTTTGCCACAAAGTAGATGATCTGAAGATTTCAGATCTAAGCTCAGGACTAATGGAGGAAGATTCGCAGGGAGAAAGTTCATTTTTCAAAAATTATCGGATTCGCCAGCTCTCTCAAGGAAAATGAAGAAAACTATCAATTCACCGTTACTCTTTTTCATTTAAATAAAACCCAAGCATACACAGCAGTGACTGTAGGTTTTTAAAAGCATGTATGTATTATGATTTTTCACTAGTGTTTCATATTTCAAAAGATCTAAGAATTACTGCATCTGTGAGGATATTTGTGTGTTCCTCTAGTGACATGAAAGACTTTGATTTTCCAAGAGAAGATGTTGAGCCATCTCTGATAAGCAAGACTGATGCTGTTCTTTTCCATAAAGATGCTACTAGACTATACAGACTGATATCCTACATCACTTAGGTCATATAAGCCTCTTCTACTGAGCATGGTAACAAGTGCTTAGATAAAGGTTGAGAACTCTCCCAGTCTTTTTCACCTCAAGACATTTCCTTCAGCTTATGAATAATTCCTATGTCTCTTTTCTGCTCATCTCCTATTTCTCCATATTGTTTTGAATATATGAACACTATATTTGTACTCTTTTTTTTACTGGTCTCAGGAGTGCTTTACAGAGGGAAGATCTCCCATTTCTATTTTCAATCTCCCTCTTGAAACAAGCAAAAATCTCATTAGCCCCTTAGTCTACAGAATTACACCAGAAATTGGAGCAAAGCTGTTTCTCCATTATCACCAAACTCCTCCAGAAGTGCTGCCTTCCAAGATAAAGTCCTTCCATTTTGTAGAAACATCTTGCATTCTTTCTTCTGAAGTCAATGACTTAATAAGGAGCTTGTAGAGCAAGATTTTCTTTAAATGGACAAGTCATCCAGATCACTCCACGCTTCCCTGAGCTCTGTGACATCACTGTTCAACTGGGTTTTGTGTCATCTGGAAGTTATATCAGCAACATCTATACTTGCTCCCATGTGATTGCAGGAGGTGTTGAACAGAAGCAGCCTACTGTCAATTCCTGGGGAACTTCTCCATCTGATGATGATGATTTTCTGTTTTCAGCTGTTTGGAGAGATGTCTCTGTTAGCCATTTAACAGGTTGTCTTGACAGTGTATAATGCCATTTTTATAAAAAGAGTAGGGCATAAAACCAAAATAAGATCCTCAAAATAGATGAAGTCTACTACATCTACAGTGTCATTTTATTTCATTGCTTTTAAAATGAGAGGGTTTACTTTTAATGACAAATTCAGCACTCACTATATTGACTTTAGAAACTCTAGTCATATTGTTCTGAAATTACAGGTGGTTATGAGAACCCAAATTGAGGCACATAAAAAGGAGCACTTTTCTAAGAGACAGTAACCTGTAGTTTCTGAATATCAAGGACGATAAACAACAGATTTCAATGGAAATCAACAGCTGTTCATTTACTGAATAGTAACACTTATAAACAGAGCTTGCAGTAAGTCACAAAGCTCATACTCCCTGGAAAATACCGTTTGGGGTTAAAAAGGGTGAGTGAAAAAGCAAGGGACTTGAGGGTAGAATACGTGATGCTCTGCAATTCTTTTGAACATGTTACCTCAGTAGATGAGGTGGATGGAACACTTGGATTCAGGACCAACGTAAGCCAACTTGAATTTGAATTGCTGATAATCTGATACTCCTCCTCCTGAGCCACGACTTCTGCTCTCTTCTCCCTGACAGCATGATGATTCATCTCAGCTTTAATCAGGCATTTAATTTCACCGACTACATAGCACTACAAGTGCCTTAAAGGTGATACAAGGGAGAGGAAATGAACACTTGTTCCTGGGTTAGCAGGTGCCATTTTGTGTGAGGAAACTCCTCAAACTGTATATCTGTTTAAACTGATTGTGAATTGGTACTGAAAGTGGCAGGGGCTGTTTCATTTACACTGCTTTGCCGCTATTCTGTTTCTTCAGGTGGATCCTTTCCATCCAAGTTTTGAACTTGGACTTTCTGCTTGCTCAGGGAAAACTCTCATTGGCAAAAATAAAATTTTTACTTGAATATGTAAATGGCTACTTGGTTCTTGCCATTCTAGATTTACAGTAGCCAGAGGAGGAGTTAAGTGGTTTGAATGCCCAGAACAATAAGCACAGGCAGAGTAAAGGGTAGGAGATGGAGAACAGGAGATTCCATTTAATCATGAGGAATGTGTTCGAACTTGACTCATGTGTTACAGGCACTAGTTTCTTATATTGTTTATGGAACTGAACATTTTTCTGATAAATAGATTTGGGTTTGGTAATGGATTTTGTAATACAGTAATGGTGACATATTATTCTAATGAGAACAGAAAAGTGTGAAACTATGGATCTACACAACTGCAAGTTTTGTTATTGGTAGAAAATTCATGACTGAATGATTGCCGTTAAAAACAGTCAGTTAAAAAATTCTGTGAGCAAGATTTGCCTAGTAAGCCAGAAGGACCTGAGAAGGAAAAAAAAGAAAGTCAATACATGTAACATTTTAAAGGTATTTTGGAAGATCAGAAGTTGGTACATGATTATTCTTATGAACTGTGGTTGTTCTAAACTTACAGCTATCACTCAATCAAGAGCCAGCAAGAAAAAACATTACCGTATAGCTGAAGAGATTTTGAGGTAAGTATAAAACCTGTTGGGATTTGAAGACGCCTTCTGAGCAACAGCTTTTTAGTTGTGCAGTATGCAAAGTGCATCCTTACTTAAAATTTCAAAAGCCTCGACAAAAGATTTAAGATAACACAAATCAATGATCTTTTAAACACAGGAAATATAGGGAGTAACATTTCCCAAGCACAAATGTGAGTCTTTTCCGACTATGCTGCACTAGGTAGAGGGCCAGGCTTTGCCCTGTGTTTGTCCAGTAGAATACGAATTCTTTCCATGGAGAACCACTGTGGGAATTACTAGGCTGCCAAACTGAGAGAGACTATTACAGATGATGAGATCAGGATCTCGTCTTTCTGGGCTAGCTGTGCAGCCAGTCCAAGGACACAGTAATGATAGTCCCTCTTGCTCTCATCAAGGTAACAAAGGGCAGGAATTAAAAGCCTGTACTCCACTAGCGTGCTTGCTAAAGTTACTTTCCACAGGGGAGAAAGGACTTTACCCTGGCTTACACCCCGAATGTTAAGTGCACACTTCTGCCCCTCTGTACGCCACCTACGGCATTGCAGGCTTAGCCTGGGTTCATCAGAAGATGGTTGTGGGAGAGCATGTCTTCTGAAGGAGTGAGGAAAAATATTCCTATCAGGCAAAACATTGAAAGCTGGCAGAAAAAAAAGGCTTGTAGTTGGATGTTGGATGGGCTTTGCTAGGTCAAGTTCACTAAATTTACTAAATTTGCATTTACCCTAGTAAAGACAAAGTTTGAAAGTCTGACACTCCTCCTTGAAAGTTCTGCACTCTGTTCATTGTCCTCCACGTGATCAGAAAAGATCTCATTCTCCGAGCTCTGACAAAGTATTCCCAACCACTGTCTGAAGCATGCTCTCTGGAATTGTCTGGTGGGAGACACAGTGCTTGCTATTTCTCACTTGTTAGCTCTAATCTCCTGGTTTTTCACTGCTGCAAACCAGGTGAAGGGACAAGAACAATATGCAAAGCAGGTAAGCAGTGTGTCATGAAAAGTGCATCTGTTGGCTGGAAGGAAAATAGATAATGAAGTCTTTAGATTATTTCCTCGGGAATTGTGAGGGGAATATTCTGCCTAATCCTTTTTCAGTACAGAAGGATTTCTGTAGGTTGTATATTCTCTTTCATTTCAAGAAGATATTTACTGCTGAACTAGAATGGCACACAAAAATTAGTAGCAACTAATAAAACTCATTGAAGAGGTGTGAACCAATACACTCACTATCTAACTGTTCACTCCGCTAGACATAACACATATTTTCGACAGCTGTCCTCCTTATGAGGATTTAAAAGCAATTTAAATATCAATACAAGATCTTTGGAACAGAAAGCATCTAAGGAAAGCAGACGACATCAACTTGAACTACAAAGTTTGATGCCATCCTTTGAGATACACAAAACTCAAGGTAAGTTTCACTACACACAAACGTTTTGGGCTGTTTTGAAACTTTTTTAAAAAAGAAGCACTCTTTAGAGTTCTGCCACTTAGGAATCTCTTATTCAAATTATCCCAGTTTTGCATACAAACATCAAAGGCTGGCTCTTGAGGATGTCCTCAGAGAAGTGATCTCGTTTTAAGTCTGGGAGGATGGGAGTCTCTGACAAACTAGGGGAGTCCTTGATTAGATGGTAAAAGACACTATGCTGCTGGTAAATTCCTAGAAAAAAAAGACTGCCTTGTCTGGCCAAGAGAAAACCTCAGGGATGACAACCCTTCTAAACCTGGAAGACTCCATTAAATGGAATATTATATATTCACAGGACACCTAGTGCCTGGAAGGCACTAATTACTAACACTTCCCTTCCTGGGGGCTTCCTCAAAGCTTAGGTATGTCTCAGCCTGGTCACAAACAGATCAACCCCCTCAGTGATGTGAGAAGGTTTTTAAGCTCCCAAACTTGTGAATGAGCCGGTCTGGCATTTCTAGCTAACTCACTCTCCAGAGTGGCTAAGCTATGCACCTGTCCGTGATGTAGTGTACAGGTGTCAGCTCTCCTGCTGCACTTGACCCTCAGCCATTTTAATGTATGTGGCTACACGCTGCACCAGCAGTGCTTCCAACAGGCAGCTGTGCTCAGGGCGTGCCAGCCTCGGGCATGGCATGAAGTGGGGGTGTGCTGGCAGGGCTGGGAGCCCCCTGGGCACTGCGGCAGTTCTTAGAGCCTGATGGCAGAGCAATCTTTTGCAGTCCGGAGAGAACTCATGGTCTGCCCCCAGATGACTTAGCTTGACCTTGAAGAGGTTCCTCAAGCAGGACAGTGCTAAACAACACTGAATTTAACTTCAAATATGTACTTTATAATGGCTAGCTGTAGGCTTTTCCTGCAGAGTAAAATGAAGCCACAAGATGTTGCTTGAAGGTATTCCGCAGCTCCACTAGCAGAGGTGTCTCCTGCCTGCTACAGGGCAGCAATATCACCCACGCAGGCATGGTTTACTCACTTCACTAATTTACCTGACCTATAACACTTTGAAGATCCAACTTGTGAACCAAGCTCTGTTTGAAAATACATACACAACGAGAATTGGGTTCCACTTGGAAATTAATTCAACTTAAAACTGGCTTTGAGATTCCTATCTGTGTGAAAAGTGTCACAGAGATTGCTGTGTTTTGCTGTCACATCATTTTTTTGAGGTCAGGTCTCTCAGTATCTTGCTACTACAAACTCACATTTGACTGCTTATCTTACCCTAAGCCCTTATGAAGCTCATTGCAAGGCCATTTGAGTAATGCTGAATGTTTAATGAAATCAATTATCAAACAGCCATGTTGTCACAGCCTTAGACGTTTTAGCAGTTAATTTGCTCGATGCATAAAAATAACACTCCAACAGATCTTTCTGGAACCCCAAAACGTTGGTCAGTCAATGTTCATATTTGTTTGATAACAAACAAGGGGGCGATGCAGTTTTCATGCATTCCACAGACCTCACTTTCAAAAAGCGTTTAGTGAAGCATTGAAAAACATGGCACCCGTAATTGCTACTTACTCTACTTAAAACATTTAAGCTTCCTGGTGATGACAAGCAGCACCCACTTACCACTGTGCTAAGTAGTCTCTGCAGCATGGCTTGGAAGTGTCTATGCTGAGCGTTGGCACTCAGCAGTGTTTAAATGGAACTTCTTCCCCCATTTTTAAACAATTGTTTCTTTTTCCAGCTAAATTTTTCGTGGACCTTAAACAACCAGCTGACAAACAGGATGTTCTTGCTAGCACCACATCACCCCTCCCATCCTAAATGATATAGATGAATATAGATCAACAGCACTTCTATGCGTATGAATGATGTGGAGAAGAGCTTTAAGGTGGTGCATGGCCGTGAAAAAGCACAGCAGTAATCAGCTATGAAATGCTACATGCACTGCGGTCCTCCCCTGAGCGGGGACATGTCCGCTTATCAGGAATCCCCGCTGGTGGCCAGCGCGGATGCCTGGACGCCCCCGCAGGGAGAAGGCGCTCAAGGCTCGGGTCCCCGGGAGCCCCGGGTGGCGGGGGGCCGCGGTGCCCGGCGGGGCCGTGCCCCGGCAGGGCAGCCCGTGCGGGGACAGAGATGAGATGCGCTGCCCTGCCCTGCCCCGC
>VWPU01011372.1:0-33764 GCA_013398955.1 Callaeas wilsoni
CTGGGGGCACCTGTGCGTGCGGCGCGCCCCCGCCACACGGCCCCACCTGCTCCTCGGGAGCGGCGGGCGGGAGCGCGGGCTGCTCGCACCGACAGGACCGCGGTGCTGGACGGTGCTTGCGGCGGAGCCGGGCTGTCGCCGCCCGGCCCGCCGTGCTCCAGCGTAGGACCCGAGGAGGGATCCCGCTCTCCGTGTGCCGGGCCGAGCCCATGTCACCCCCGCGCCTGCCGGGCCGCTCGTCATAGAGAGGGGCGCGGGTGCGACGGGGTGACCCCGCACAGGACGGCCGGCAGCCGATCCTCTGGCATCAGGGCGGCATGACCGGAGTGTCCCGCTGCCAAAGGGACGATCTCCTGTTATACTGCCTATTTCTGGCATCTGTTAGTGTGGGTACCGAGCACGGGAAGAGTGTGTGTACGTTCGAGGGATGCATTTGTATGTTTATTCCAAGAACGTGTTCGGTCTTGACTGTGAGACGATCACGTGTGAATTGGAAATAGGGTTACACTTGCTGGCAAAGCCCTACGATTATAATCAGTCTTATCTGGACTGGCGGAAGGACAGCAGTCACTTTATGCAGTGCCTGTGTGCAGCTTTCACCCAAGCGGTATGGTGGTGGTGATGTCGTCCCTTGTCCAGAAATGCCCATACAAGACCTATGACCACAAGTATGTCCATGGGTGTTTCTGTGCTAGTGACCTGTGCTATCACTTCTGGCTCCGGATGAAGCTTCACATTGTCATGCTGGATTTCACACCTGCTGGTCTATTGCCCTTTCTTGTACACTTGGTGACATTAGTTGCTACAAAGAACATAAAACCTCTGTTCCAAAGCATGACATCTATATCCTTATAAGAATCTCTGACATAAAGGCAAAATGTATTATAAAAGTCTATTATTTGTCAGTCTTATTATCATCTTCCCTCTCTTTTCTTTCTTTTAAGCCTATAAAAATAATGCCTGTGGACTTGCTATCAGTAAAGTTATGATAACATCATGATATACTGATGACAAAAGTACTGACAGAACAAAATATATGAGAACAAGTTTGTACTGTGGGAAAGATAACAAAGAGTTTCAGTTTTCAGTACTGTATGGGCAGACATGAAGAAAAAAATCTGGCTTTTATTTGATCAGCTTTTTAGTATTATGTAACTGCTTTGAAAACTAAAATGCAGATTTAGAAAAAACCTTGATTTTTACTTAAAACATATAGAGATAAATACACTATAGCAGTGGTGGTGATCTGGTCTGCTCAGAGAAAACAAACAGCACTTTTCCTTACATTTCGCTGGTATTGGCGGCTCTTTATTTTTTACAAAATTAGAAAGACATTCTGTCACAAGCACAGGGGTACACGTGGGAGTAGAGGTTGATCAGTTATATTTGTCTAATTATCAGAAGCAAATTAGAAGCACTTCAAAATAATTTCCAAAATAAGTGCAGCACGAAGGTTGTTTTTCTTATCTTTTAAACAGTTTTCTGACTGAGAAGCTGACCCAGGTTCAGAGCAAGCTCTGACTTCAGGAGATTTAATTGCACATGCTTTCTCAATAGTCCTTTTTTACTACACCGGGACTTTGGAGCTCAGGCATTAGAGGCTATTATATGGGATTAATTTAACACACTGCAGCAGTATTTACCAGGATGGAAGAAGAACTACCTTGCTTCCCTGAAGCGGTGCAAAAGTTTTGTGTGACTAAAGGCAGAGGAAATTATTTGTGTTTCTTTGTTGCTGCCTTTTTTTTACTTCTTTTCTTATCTGCACTTCCTGTCTTATGAGATATTTTGCCCATCTCGTAACAGACTGTGTGTCTTAAGAAGGCTCAGTCTATAGCAGAGGGTGCCCAGGCCCTTCTGTGGGTGCGTAGACATGAGTGTGGGTGTGAAAGAGTGAATGCTATCTTTTGTTCTATAAGGTCTGTCTTATAATGGGTACACCTGAAGAACTAATCTAAAAGTGCAAGAAAGTTGGGAAAATCAATGAACAAACAACTTTTTTTTTCAAAAGAATAAAAGGAAAACTATGCAAAAGTATAGTTTTGAGTGCACGGATAGTAAGATCAGTTTTGTGAAATAGAGTTAGTTCTTTAATTAGAGAATAGGATAGAAATCAGTCACACAATTGTGGGATGGGTTTCTGGGGATGTGAGCTGACTGTGTCTACCCATTGTCTAGCTTTCAGAGTATTAGAAAAACACAGTAACTTTTGGGACTTTTCCACTGAACTAATGGTTTTGATATATAGAACTCCTAGTCAAGATGAAAAGCATAATCATGTGAAATCCTTAGTCTTTATAGCAAAGCAGTCACTGTGGAACTGAAGTGGAACTGAAAAAATGAAGAAATTCCACTTGTAACATGAGTTGTCATCCTCTCATAGCAGAAATGTCACATGTTGTAGCATTGGGTAACCATCAAAGAACCCCTGTTCTCTCTGTTGTGAGGAAACCACTTACGTGAGAAGTCAAAATATCACAAAAATAAAAGCTTCAAAGGGTAATCATGTATGGGGAAAAAAACCCCTATGAATATCAAAAATCCTAGATTAGAAGGTATTAGGACAGTCAAAATAGTTGTGGTTTACTCTTAATTGCCTCAGAGTAAACTTTTTCTGTTTATAATGTTACAATTTTTAGAAGGTTAAATGTGACACACAAGTCAACTACTATAGCTTGATCAGCTGAGATGTATAACTAACTGTGGTCATGTATCAGCCTTGGTGAAAGATTTTAATTAAGTCTTTAATTAATTAATTCAAATATTTGACTTTTTTTTGTTCTTCCATGGCATATTTATTCAGCATGTCTCAGTTCCCATGTGATATCCCTTATATCTCCTTTAGCTGGTTGATGGTTCCAAAACCTTACCTGCATTGCTCAGGGACAGCTGGAACATAGCCAATAAAACTATGCAAAGGCTTTTCTGCTGTTTGTAACTGATTTTGATACTGAAATGCCCGTGTAGACATTTGAATTGATGGGTATTTCCTGGCAGTTCTTCTATCAGCTCCACTTCCAGAGGAGTGATGTCTTCAGCAGGCAGTGGAAGTGTGTATACAGCCAATTTTGGAAACTTTGGACTGCTCTTAGCATGCTGCTGGTCTGAAAAACATTATGCATGTTAAACTCCCATTACATATTTGGAGTTCAGTAACATTCTTGACTTACTCAAGAGTTTGTCAGCCTTTCTTCTTTCGTGGAAAATTTGGCTATGGGAAAACTTTATTATGACTTTTTTGCTTAATTTTTGCCATCATACTTTTGACACAGAAAGTTTTTTCAGGAAAAAAACCAACTGTTAGAGTAAACTTTGTCTGTATGCCAAAATAAAATCATTATTAATAGACAATGGAGATAGACTGAACCAAATGTTACATAACAGTCTTTAATTAATAATTAGAAGAGAAAAATGATGCATGGAGTATGCTGAAAAACAGTTTCAAAGGAATTGGGGAATTCTGTAACATCACTTGAACATAAGTACGTAATAATTTTATATTTTAGAACATAGAATATTTTCCTACCCTCATACTTTTGTATAAAATCATCACAGATGGTAACAGTTTGGTTTTGGTTTGGTTTTTTTTTTTTTTTTTTTTTTTTGTTTTTTTTTTTTTTTTTTTTTTTTTNTTTTTTTTTTTTAGGAATTCTAGTTATTACTAATATTACTAGCATTATTATTAGCACTCCTGGCACATTTCCTTTGTTCCTGATAAAACATCATGATGAGTGGGGGCTTTCCCAGGGTGGGGTAATTTTTTGTGGAGTGAAAGCAGTCCTGTCCCATTCCTGCTCTTCTTGTTGCATGCCTGTCTAGGAGAGAGCTGAAAAATGCCACTGCCAGGGGACCCAGTGGTGCAGGGTGTGCAGGGCACCTCTGCCCCCCCGTAGGACACAATCTGTAGCACAGCTCTATGATTTACTCCACAGTCATGTGTTCCATATTAGTCAATCACACTCCCGAAGTTTGGGGTTTTTTTGACTGTTTAAATGATGCTGTTAACCTTAATGGTACACTGGGTTTTTCCTCTGTAATAATGTCTGTCACTGTGCTAGTACACAATTCTATTTTAGCAGTTACTATGTCTGCATTAGTTGTTAAAATACTTAAAATACCTAAATTTATTTTTTCAATCTGTTTCTTTGGAACAGTGTACGTTAAAATAGCTTCTCCTTCAACTGTTGCTTATACTGTTTATTTATTTATTTATAAGATGGCAGTTTTTACTTGCCTTTCAGAGGCCAACAGCAGGAATGGGAAGTTCATAGAAGAGCACTGATAAATAGCTGTCAACATATTTTCTTTATTTTAGAGCCCTTAAAATAATTTTTACTATTTCAGGCATTACCTGATGTGTTACACGTAGCCAGCTAAGCCAGACCCTACATAGAAAAAAATGTTATGAAAAAAAAAATTAAGTTCCTCTTTGGCACAAACTGTCACCTTCACTGAAGTAAACTAGTGTTTTAGAATATATGCTGGATTAGTTGTACAGGGCCCTTAGAATATACTTCGTTAATATTAGTAATTGGAGTCTTTTTGTATTTTTTAAACTTTCCGTGGCTGATGCTGTGTGCTGTCTCATTTTGTTGTGAGGAGGCACAGTAACTGACAGCTGCGGGGGAGGCAGAAACAGCCCAGCACCACACAGGAAGCAGTTGTGTGGCAGGTCCTGTTCCAGTCTAGCTGCTCTGCAGATTTTCCATGAGAGATCATAAGACTGAAGACCCTTTCCAAAGATCCTGGCTGTAACTCTGTGACAGTATCTGTGTGCCAGAAATTTCAATAGAGTAGCAGGCTTTCTCCTGGTTGTTATTTTGGGTGGTGTGATAACAGCATGTCAGGGTGTGATACACACCAATATTCTGTGGATTTGAGGAAAGAATCAGAGCTGTGCATTTCTGTTTGAAAGTTGAAACTTTCATCAGGTGTTAAAAGCTGTGTGCCAAAGGCACCCGTGATGAAATCAGTGGACCTGTGATTTTTGCAGCTGGTTTAAGAGTAATGGAAGTGGCTTAACTCATGATATGGTTTTGTAGCATTCCTTTTTCTGTTGTCATACTTGGCTTCATTTTTTGTTCAACACCTCCATGTAAAATAAACTAGTTTCTCTGGAAAATATATTACCTATGTACAAATTGTGTTCTGTTTCTATCCTGGTGAAATGGTCCAAGAAGATGGTCAGTAATTTTGAGGTGAAATTTGTTTTCTTCCATAAAGGTACCGGAACCATTTTGAAAAGAGGGCAGAATCCTTCACAGTATGTGCTGAGTCTCTATGCTACCTTTGCAGCGTGAGGGCTGGCTTGGGCATATGATTTGAGGACAGCTGCGAGTTACAATCAGCTGAAAGTTTGACAGAAGTTTCTTCTTGTACCATCCTGCCCACTGTGGGGCTGGACTTGAAAGTGTTTCCAGCTGTCAGGATGGACTAGCAACTAGTAGTGAAGTGCAATGGTTCTTTTGTTACCTGGTGGAAGAATTATCTGAATAAATGCTAAGGCTGGGCTCTTTGGGAAAGATTCTTTTCTTTTTAAAAATGCTTACTATCGCAATTATTCAAAAGGGTTTGTACACTATGTAACTACTGTGTGTGATCAACTCTGATGAATTATGTTACATTAAGTGTTGAATTCTGAAAGATTCCATGACCAAGAAAAATAATAGAAACCAACAAGTTACTGGATATTATCTGTTACTCAGCAGCTTAGTTCTTAGAAAAATCTACTAAAGCTCCCTGAAAAAAAAGCTAATTTTGTGGGAATGATTCATGTATTAGGTGAGTCAGTTATCTTTCACTAAGTGGACACTGGCTGCAAAATCAGCACCCTGGAATAAGCTCCAGCTTTAGTAAGTCTGCAACAAATGACGAACTATATTTGCAGCAGCATGTTTTTAAGACGGTCCACAAGAAGTTTTCAAGGAAACGTTTTCTTGCCTGTAAATTCTCTGTTGTTCCAGCAGAGGGTAGTTTATCCTCTAGGAAGCTAGGTGTGTTGAAGGAATGATTGGGAAAGGTAACTTAATGATTCCCATTTCCTCTTGTTTTAGATAGGGCAATAAAAATTAACTTCAACAGACTGACCTCATCAGATTAACAAATACTAAAACATATTGTTAGGGTATGGTATGTTCTTAGACTGGGATTGGAAAAGGCAGCCAAATTCAACAGTACTCCCATTTCTGTCCTGCTACCAAGGGCTTCATTTGCCCTTCAAGAATTACTACAGTTTGAGTGTGTTGAGAACAGTCGCATTATCAGCTTAAGAGCTACTTCACTTTCATTTGTCAGCTAGTGAAGTAGATGCAACATGAAGCATTTTTTATTTCAGACACATAAAATCACTCTAGTTGAAGAGTGTTTGGCTTCTTTACAGTTGCTTAAAAGCCCTTCTTTCTGCCACTGTACCCACTGCTGCAGCAGCTATTGTTGAGGAGACTATATGTCTGCAGTTTGTCGTGGTAGTACCCACCTGCAGCAGCTCCCTGCTTTGCTCACTGGTAGTGAGTGGGTGTTGACTGAGGAATGCTTTTTCTATGGTCTTCTCTTCTCTGATATTTTATTTTAAATCAGTCATCAGGAAGCAGTCCTGAAGTAAGCTTTTGTGGCTGTCAGTCCTGAGGTGCAGCAGAAACTCTTCTGACATGACAGCATGAGCGAGGCACTGATGACTGAATATTTGAAAGGATAGCACAAGAGATGTGAGGATCCACAGCTGTTCAGTTGCCATGTTTCAATGAAGCCCTGTTACTCAGAATTTGTTTCCATTCAAAGCAGTGTTTCAGCTCCTCATGGACATTGGCCTTTTTGCCTGATTTCTAAAAAGAATATACTAATATTTATCATCTTGTTTATCTTTCTAAGAGGTGCAATATGATTAATACTATGCTGCATATTTTAATCTTAAACTTCTGTGTAATTTGCTCTAAGAAAAAAAAAATCATACAAGGAGTATTCCTGTAAGAAACCTGTGAATATAGTCAATGTTAATCATGTTCATGCTTCTATGGCTAGCTTGATCTTGATGTTACTATCACTTGCAGCTTTCCCTGTGGTGCACAGGACTTCTATTTTTGTCCTTTCTTTTTCTTTTCTTTTTTCTTGGTAACATGTGTTTGAGTCAGATAGGCCTGTATTTCAAATCTAGCTGTATCCCTCTGTGTTACAGACTTTCGCCCCCTTTTCTAGTTTTGAATTTGCTTTCAGAAATGACACATTCCCGTTTTCTATTTATAATTTTCTCTTTATTGGGTAGAAAAGCCCTGACTATATCAGAGATGAATAATGTGTCTAAATTATTTATTTTGGCGCAATACAGGTATAACCAGTTAACTGCTTCTATTTTTTATACCAATATTCTACATGATCAAAGTAATATAGAAAAACTTTTGCATGGATCAGTAGAAGACATATTTCATACTGTCTACCAATTATACAAGAAGCCTAGGCAATTAATGTCTTAGTGCAGGCGCTTTGGTAAGCTATTTTACTAACATGGGATGATTCCAGACCTGAACACCAATCCAAGATCACTTTTGTCTAAACACCAGACAGACAAAAGAAGTAGGAAGAACCCAGGACAGCTTTTCCAAAGTCATATATAGGGTTAGTGCCAGATTTGCTACTTGCCAGTCCCTTGCAATCTCATGGACTTTGCTGCCTTTCAAAGTGGAAATACCTTTGGAGGAGACAGACCCATTTATAGTTGATTTAAAGTCTTTACTTTGAACTTTACATTGTTTCACTGGTAAGCAGTTTGCAAAGCACTAATGCCTGGTTAATTGAGACTGTAAGCTTGTCACACAGATGAGGAATGTCTGTGTTAGCAATTAATATATTTTAAATAGGCATAAGTAAACTTTGAACCACTGCACTCCATAACAATAGCTCACCATTTATTAAAGATATGTATTAATTTAGTAATATTTTTGGGATGTTTGTAATTGAATATTCATACGTGCTTCTTAAATTATATATCTTATCCATTATTCTGGCATTTGGCTATGGTCGAGTTACAGACTGGAACAAAAATGAACTCAATTTTCTTTAGAAATGTAGATAGATAATAGTTCCAAATAATATACACATTGAATTCCTGATGCTGTTTTCTTCACCAGCTGGAAAGCCTCTCACTGTCGGAAAGGCATTCAGTATGTTTGACATTAAGGGTGGGGGAATGTTTGTGTAATTATAAATGTTAGACTTGCAAATACGCCTTTTGATTGCAACAGCCTGAACTTCCACATGTCAACAGGAATTTTAACTTCACAAGATAAACCTTGGTTTATGTACCTTGGCACCTTGCTCTTTTCTATATAATTTCAGTATGTATTTTGTCAAAGTGTAACTGAATTTTACATGTGTGCACATGAGACATTTGGATAATCTAACTACTCTTGACTAAACTTTGGGTTGCTGCAGCTACTGTGTGCAGCTGTAACAATCTTGGTATTGCGATGAAAGCTGAAATCGCACAGCATATGAGTAATTACCTGTGATCTTACAGGCTTGTGATATCGTGTGCAGTGCTGCTAAGCCTGATACTAATTCTAGAAAGGCTGTTGGTTGCTGAGGTCTGAAAATTTTCAAGGAGCTCTTGGAAGGAAGTGATTCTTTCCTAGTTATGTAGCACAAAAACTTCAGTGCTTTACAGTGTCTCCACAGTGCTTCATAGGTGGATTGTTTTTTAATGTGGTGGTATTATTTTTTTCTTTCAGCTGAAAGAATTATTTAAAAACCTGATTATGAATTCAGGAAGCAGAGTGGCTGCAGTTTTCATTTGATCTGAGAAGGAAGAAAGAAAGAAAGAAGATCGAAGCTGGAACCATGTTGTGAAGGATTGCACTTTAGGACTGTTTGCTTTATGATGGTAAATGAAGTGTCTGTGTGCTTCCCATCTTTTCATAGATAAACTGACTTTCATATGTGTTGTCAAATCTCGGGAATGATCTCAAAAAAACGATAACTTGGGATATCTTAACTACTTCTGGGGTATGAGAGACCCCTTGAGACATGCTGACAAGAAGGAAAAAGGAAAAAAATCCAAAGGAGCAATATTTCTTGTTGAATGATAAGGGCCTCTGGAGATCTCAAAGGTTTATGCCATCTCTTTTGTAATTTCTTCCTGCATGTATATCTGTGGCATGCTTACTGCAGTAATGCTTCAGCCTCACCTACCTGAGCAGGTGCAAATATAGCAGTGTTGTGGGACACCCTCTCTGACACGGCAGATATCGAAGGAATGTCTGTGATGTATCACTCAGCTCATGGACATGTATGCCATGTGGAGAGCATTCCTGCATAATATCCTGATGCATATTAATTAGACAAGCAAGATACTCGTGATGTAAATCAGATCCTTTCTTGGAAATGTACTGATTCATATCAGAAGTCAGAATCTAACCCAGTATGCCCAGTATGTCAGAAATAACAAGGTGTTTTACAAATAATCTAAACTATTGTCTCGGTTTGAGACAAGTTAGGAGGAAACGTCCTGAAATGAACGGGTCCTCTAAAAAAGGCAGGTTTCGGCACTCCCTCCCCCCACCAACTACGAAAGAAATGTCTTGGTGGAAAGTGAAAAAACCTGTTTATTTAGCAAACAGAGTGCACGCAGGCACAGGGAAAAGAATGAATAATGGTAGGTAGTAAACCTCCTCGCTGCGGAGAAAGCTGGTGGATTCCGACTTCTTTCTGTAGGCGTGTCTCGGCTCCTCCTGAGGTCCGGAGCCGGGATGCGGCGTCCCGGGGCCTCCCCTCTGGACCGGGGCGTGCGGCTCCCGGCGATGTTCCGGTGTTTCGGACCGGGGCAAAGCTCAACAGTTCCGCAACAAGAAGCCACAGTCCCGGGAAAACTTCTTACTTCAGCTAACCAACAAGAAGCTAGCTAAAAGCAAAGATGTACTCCTTCTGTCCGTGCTGTACAACTCAGCTGAGAGAAATACGGTGTGTTTGAACACAGACCGCCGAAAGAATTCCCCCGGCTTCCCCCCCTCTCCCGGACCTAGCTTAAAGCTACAGGACCCATGTCTGGGCATAAAGCAGACGATAGGGGATACGGTATCATAAAGTCACCCCAAGACAACTATTTTTTGATATGTTCAGGGAGAGAGAATGTTTCATTTTAGTGATTAATGGTTAATCATGTTAATTTTATTAGTGTGATGAGAGAAGGACTATTATCTGTAAAGGCTGTGGAAAGATGGTAGCTTTCAAGAGAACTGGTGTGGTGTACAAATTGTAGGAGACTTGGCAATAAGACTGTAAATGTTGGAAGAGAGGAACACAGTGGGAGCATGTGGAGAAGCAGAGTTGGGGAAGACTTGTTTTGTAGGTGCACTTCTTTTTCTTGGAACTTCATTATTTTTATATCCTAAAAGTTGCCTTCACTCCATTTCCTGATGGCTTTCTCTTGGATTACAGTAAATGCTCTCAGTCTGGGCTGCTCACTCTATTGTCTTGTGTGCACCCAGAACTGTGCTGACCACAAATGATCGAGGTATTTTCCCACTCTGGCAGTGACACTGTGCTTCTTGATTTCTTCTCTAAGCTGCTGGGCACTACACTCACAATGAAAAGCAAAAAAAATTGCTGCAGCTTCAAGCTTTGCTGTACCGAGGTGCTTGGTGTTGGTGAATTTGCATCATTAAGGTTAGATGATTAGGAAGTCTCTAGGAAAAGGTGAATAACATGTCAAATCCCAAGAAGCTGAATGGAGAGCTGCTTGGGAGGGATCTTGAAAGGGGGGAGTGCCTTAAGCAGTGTCATTGTCTGGGACCAGTGTCCTTCAAGACAGGCTCCCTTTCCTGAAATTAGCCGTATGGCCTTTTTTGTTCAAAAACTCTTACTGCTCTGTTGCTTGCCTGCCACTCCCAATGTGAGCTATGCACTACCTCAGCAGTTAAAAGGCAGCAGGCTTGCATTCAGTTCCTTCCTCTGCCTGAGGGAGCTCTAATCGGCATCTCCTATCTTCCAGGAAAGTATCCTGGCTATAAAATACTGAGGTGGGATAGTTGCAGTGTCTCCTCTTGAAGGAGTTTTGCTGTGCGTGGAATAATTAAATATTAATTTGGAGTGTGAAAGAAGATCAGTTTACAGATTAGCTCACACATCTGGGAGTAGAGAGACATGAGTTTTAAGCCCTAGCTCCAGGGAATGCTTGTCATTAGTCCTGAAGTCTGTCCTCAGCCTGGTTTTCTGAGGATGTCCTTGAATAGAGTGCCACAGTTAAGGGAAGCAGCAGAATGTGGAACTATCCATAGATATGAACAGAAGTGAAACTGATTAAAATTAAAATAGTACTAAAGATGTCAGCTCTCTTGAGCAACAGCAGCTGAGTGTGCTGATAGGCAGGTTTAACTAACAGGGATGATGCTGAGTACCTAATTTTGGAGTTTAAGCACCAAATTAATCACCTAAATCCTACTTCTAGTGTACTTATACAGATCTAACCATAAATGTTAATGCATGCTGAAAATGTAAGGTATTTTTACAGTACCATGCAGACTCTTGTGCTGCTTTGCTGCTTTTTGTGTTATATGTATCTCTCAAACCTCCTCCTTGTGTCTTTTACTTTCACAGCTTTCCATTTCCATGTTTGCTTCCATTTATCATATCAAGAATCCCTCAATACCTTTTTGCTAGATTCCGTGTCTAAAATTGCTTCTTTAAATACAATGTGCTGTGTATCAAAGCTGATTGTCTTACCAGTGGTTCCTGCAGGTTGTTTTTGGCTTTCATCGCTTCCTTGTTGCAATGCTTTTGATACTATATTAACCAGCTTGACTAATGTATGGCAATGATGGTGTCAATGCTCTTTCTGCTCACTTTTTTTTTCTTACAGGAACTAATCAATGTATTTTATCTGAATTACTATCCTAATTTTTGATGATTATTTTACTGGGCAGTCATTGGTAATCACTTTTTGAGAGATTAATGGCTCGTCCAGTATCTTATATCAAGATATAAATAGTAGAAATTGTCTGTACTAATAATATTTTTATCAGTGATTTAGTCTCTTCCAGTGTTTGGGGACTATGCAGTTTATAGGACTTTGTTCCATTTCCTTAATAAGTGTGACCATCGAGAAAATAAGGCGCTTTCCTCCCCCGAGTTTCATTACTGGTTCAGAAGCAACTGGGATGATAATTGTATTTTCAAGATGTAGTCTGATATACTTTCACTTGTCAAATACTAGGCATAAAGTAATGCCTTCAGTTTTCAAAGTTGTGGTGGGTGTTAAAGTTAGCACTTTGCTGCAAACTAAATTTTTTTAGCAAAACCCAGTCAAGAAAGCTAAATTGGTTGTAGTAGTTTGCTTTCACTGTCACAAGGCTTTGCTAATACACAGTGTGCTTGTAAGACTCTTCCACTAGCTAAGAGAGTCCCACATAACAGAATACTACAGAAATTTCTGTAATAAAATATGTGACATCTGTAAACTCTACTGTCTTGAAATTGTTAGTACAAAAGATGATGTTGTAGACATCAATTTTTGGAGCAGTTCCTATTCAGGAAGTTTAAATACCAGAGGCAGCTGCAGTGAATATTTTGAAAAATCTGAGTATTTTGAAAAAGTGTCTGTTCTTGCAGGACCTTACCAGAAGTTCTGAGCGTTGTATTTTGTCTAGGAATGAGAAGAGAATGCGTTAGAGCAATGCCTAAGCTCTTACAAACTTAAAAACCTGGTATCAAGTGCTTTTTAATAGTAACCAGAAACCTGTTTAGCTGTCTGAAATATCTAACAGCGTGGCAGATTAATGAGTATTTTAGTGATGCAGAGAACTGCAGTATCCGTTTTAGTAGACCACTGTGAACTTTTAAAAATACAATTCATTTTATCTGAAGGACATACAGATATTAGTATCATTCCATTTTAAAGAAAATGGATCATCATGACATTTTGAGAGCACCAGTAGAGGTAGTTGTGACTAAATGCTTACCCGCTGATAGAAAAGCACAATGCAATTTCATTCAGCCCCAATATAAAATATCTATGTCTTTTATGTGTGCAGAGACAGAGTAAGAAGCATGTATTCTTTTAATGCTTTTATTAAATGTTTGCATTGTTAATTTAATTTTTTTTATCTGTGCCCTGCTTTAAGCCAGCAACACTAAGTGCAACGTATGGCTTTCATTCAGAGGAATGAACTCAGTTACTGTACTCAAGGTGTTAAGCCTTGCAATAATTTCTGGCATCATAATTCAAAATTCTTCTACACTTTTTTATTCTCCATACCCCAAATAATTCAGTATTAATGATAAAACCTGGTTCTCCTTGTGAACCTACCAACAAAGCAGTCATGATACTGGTTTTAGGGGAAAAAGTATGAAGATATGCTTGGAATTGCCCAATTAGTAATTTCTTTCTAATTTCCCTGTAGCAGGGAAGTAGTGAAAAGAGCTTTTGATATCCAGCCAAAAAAGTTGCATCATAAAGGTTTTAAAATGACAAATTAAATTCCATTAATTGTGACCTGTTTCTATGAAACTATAGCGATGTTCCTAAGTCAAAACAGATTGAAATCATGCTGTGCTGTTCCTGGCTCATGTTTTCAGGATATTTATGTTATCAGAATATTTGCTGACTGGTTGAACTGAAGGTATGTTGAAAATGCTATCAACCATTGTCATGATGAGAGGCACAAATGGACATTATTTTTTTTTGACAGCTATTTTTCACTCACATTTTTGTTCTTTTTTATCTTGAGACTCTTTTTGTCTTTTTCACTTCATTCTTCACATTTGTATTTTTTTTTCAAGCAGCCTCATTTGATTTGAACTTTCTGATTTGTTTGTTGTCTCAGAGAGACATGAATGGTATGCAGACCTAATAAAAAGTAGTATTGGGTAACAACTAGCATAAAGTAACACTGTGTGACAGCTACAAGCCCTCACCTGGAATTTTTTATTTCATTTTAAAAACCAACTTTTAAAAACCCTTTTTCTTATGTTGTGTTTATAACCCCTGAATCTGTCACTTTGGGTTATTTCTGGAAATGGTGCAGTTTGTATATGGAGCAGAGGGGTTAAAACTAATCTGGGCCATGTCTCCTGTCTTCAGATCACCAACCTTAAAGCCATTTCTGAACTCCTGTGGGGAATATGGTTTTGAGGAAGATTGCAGAGAGGCATAAAAGAAGAACTACATCCTAAATTTACATTTAATTTCCTCCATGCACTTTAATTTGGCCTCCAGAAGTTTGTTTAGCAGAATCCTTAGAGTCAACAGAACTCTTGAGCACTAATGAGATACAGAAAGATAAATACACTTCATAATAAATTCATGTTACTATCCACTCAGAACAAATTTTAAGGAGGCAAATGAAAATTAAATATTTATAAATAAAATGAACTGAATTGCAAAACAAATTTCAGTCTTTAAGAGGAAGGGGAAGCCTTCTGAAAGCTAAAATTGCTGTTACAGTAACTGGAAGGCTCAAATATTGCACAAGAGATTTAGCCTGACAGCAGATGAACAGTTTAGGGAAATGAACAAGCAAGCAGCTCTGTTTCCAGTAGAAGTAATAGACTCAGCAGATTACTTGTGGCGATTACAACCTCAGGAACGGGGGGCTACTAATGTGTTTAATATTTTTGCTAGTTTTAAGCCTTAATGATCTATGTGTGAAAAGCACACTGAGAAATGCTGCTGACCGTTTTTAAGAAGGGAGCTCAGATCTCATTAGAACTTGTCAGTAGGGATACATACTCTTAGCATTTCTCTTTGCTTTTCAACTCGCTCTTGCTATTTAATCTTTAAATTGTTTCTGAGCCTCTGCCACAGTGGATGGATGCTGTCTTTTTGCTAAAAATAAACTTGATGTTTAAGAAGACTTAGCAAAGAATTTGCTTGATGTCCTGCCGAAACCTGCATTCCACTGATAACCCTTTCAGTTTTAGATGACTGAAAGGCAGTTCTTTGTCTTCATAGAGATTAGCTTGCAAACAAAAGACCAATATGGAGATTTTCACCCAAATAATGACCCTATGCAGGTCTTTGCTTGTTGATTTATACTGTAGGGGTCAATAAATATACTTTTTGTGATATTTAGCTCAGGATGAGACACCGAGAGGAATATCTGGGAGGAAATTCATTGCTTGGTTTCAGTACTGGCTTTCAATGATGCAATGAAAGAAAGACACATTTTGAAATATCTCCTCTGTAAGGTAGCCTCAGTTTTGCTTTTCAAGAATGTTTCCCTGGCAAGTCCAGCATTTCCGTCTTTCTCTCTTGAGGCAGAAGACTACCTATGTCACCATTTCCTTGGTAGTTTTAAGGTTCTCCCACGAGTTACTCTGTAGTTTTGCTTCTGAGTAATGATTTTTCTCCTTCTTTTTTTAATTTTCTTCTTTTTTTTTCTCTTTCTGTCACCATACCTGCATTTGTCAGTGACTTCTTGTGAGCACTGACTCTTGGTTTTGCCTTATGTCTCTTGTATCCCTGATGATGTTTATCTGCATTCTCTGTACACTGTAAACCAGGAAAAATGCCTAGTGTTTTTGTTTGTTTTATCAATTTCCAAGTTTGCAAATACTGATGTGCTCCTATTACAATAGTACTTCATAATGTAAATATTTTCTATGTATATATTGCATATAGTACCTTTTGTTTAAAAAACAAAACTGCTGTTGGTTTTTTACACAGTTAATCCTTCTTGAATGAAATTTGAACAGATGGAAAAAAAAAAGAATTTATAAGATTTTTTTTTTGCTATGAATTATTTTCTGGCATTAAAATAAGGAGACACATTCTCCCAGCACAACTGGATAACATATTGTTCTAAACACTCAGCAGTCATATTTCCTGCTTGAAGCATTTCTTTTAAAATGCAGTGTAGTTAGCCAATTAAGTATGCCACCTGTCTGTAATCAGGAATGGACAACATCCTGGAATATAAGTGAAAGTGAACGAATTTACTGAGGTTGGGATTGTTGTTCTGACTGCATACTAGTGAGTGTGTGTCAGCGAGAGGGACAGAGAGAAGAACAGGGAGATCAGAGGCTCACGGGAGGGTCTTGGGTCTTACTGTGGAAGTTTGCTGGCAGTTTCAGGGGCTGTATTGTTTTGAGCATGTGGCTAATTGGGGCTAATTCAAGTGGTAAAGAGCACAGATCTCTAAAACAGCAATACTGAGACCCAGAGACAAAAATAGGTTTCAGATACATTTTTGAAGAGGTATTACCAATACCTCATTTGATGGCAGATAGAGACTTTCTTGGGCTGGAGAACAGACAGTAAGGCTAGAGGGCCAGGGCTGAAGTCTTCCTGTTCAGGGTGTGAAGAACCTTGTGCCAACGTCAGACTTTGGCCACTTATGGTTTCGTGGTCATCACTTTGTAAGCTCTAGGACAGGGAAGTAATTTGGTCTTTGTGTTGCTAGACTGGCTGGTGGGAATAATTTTCAAAATCTGACTTGCACCAAGTGAAAATGATGATTTATGGGAATTCTGAAAGGTCTGGTGTTGTCTTCTCAAGCCTTATAAGCAGCCTGGGAAGTTTTACCAAAATGGTAAAAGATACGGAAATAATGGAAATTGAAAACCCTAACAAAGTTTTATTCTATGTACATTTATGTATCGTCATAAAAAAGCAATCTCCTCTTTAACCTGAAACATAAAATATCCAATTCCAAAGGACTTGAAATATCAAATCTCAAAAGTTTTAGCACAGGAATTGCAAAAATATATGTATGAGGTTATTTTCTATGCTTTCTGATATATAATTTTTTTTTTGTTCTAATGATATTAAGTTATTTCCCAAAAATAATTCATTGAGACTGTCTTATTGTACTTAGAAACCCTGCGGCATCAGCTTTCAGGGTTCTTAACTTTATGAACTAATAGTAATTATACAAGTTTTAACAAAAAGAAAAATCATGGAACAATGCAGCAGGGATTTAGAAATTCTGTGCATTGCTCATTAAGTGCTTTTTGTCTGCAGCTCTCAGGTTCCATAACTATCAATTTTGCAGAAGCAATCTAAAGTTGTCTAAAATTGTTACTCAAAGACTTTCTAAGATGGAACTCAGTGGCACATGAAGAAGTTTATGACTTCAGTTTAGTAAGAGTTTAAAGATGAACCTAGCTGTCTGCACTAATGCAATAAAGGCAAGGACAGAAGCATCTTACATTTAGAGGCTTGCTTTGATGTTTGCATCTTTGTTGGAAAGAAGTTTTGTGCAAACAATTGAATGGTGGGTAAAAATTTCTTCTCCATGAGCACCATGGGAAAAATCTCATAACCATGCCATATGTAGTGTAGAGAAATTTGAGATAAATAGGTAGGTTTCATATGACTTCAGTAGTCTTGCAGTGTTATCTAGGTTTCCTCTGTAAGGGAAAGTCTGGAACTTCCTCCTATGTTAAGATGCAGTTTTGTCACCATTTTAGATTAAACTGGGTACAGACTGTTGCTCTATACTTGACTTTTTTTTCCCGTAGGTGTTTGTTGACTCATATTGGGGTTTATGTTTCTGAAAGACTGTTGCCTGGAGTGCTTTCACCTCAGTTAGGAGGTTAATTTTCTCCTTAATCTGTATCTTGATCTCATTGAATGTGAGCCTACACAGGCCCGTAGGAATGTGCAGCTGAGGGAGGACGGGGTTGTTCCTTTCAGCAGCAGCCTGAGTTCAGAGTTTGTCAGGTGCCATAGAGACCAAGCAGAACTGTCCTCTGGGAGTGGCAGTCCATCTCGTCTGACCACAGAAGGAATGGTCTTGCCTTGCTGATACAGTATGTTTTATCTTAAATGGTGAAAACTAGGGTGATCAATCCTCCTCCCAAAGTCTGTGTTCCAGAGTATTGTATTACATAAGAGAGGACTTGTGCTGGGATATGGGCTGGTACCTTTAAGAAAAGAGCATTAATTTAAAAATCAATTTCCATGACATTTTCTAAGCTTGCTGTTATTGCATGAGTGAAGAAATAATCTGCTTTCACCCTCCTGTCTCCGGATGAGTACAACTTGTTGATCACAACTTTATTCTATAAACTATCCTTACTGATTTCACTTCGTTGCAACAATAAACTCAATTGAATCAACTGAAAGCACTATATTTATAAAAATATTTTAAATTAATTTCATTTTTTTTATGTTATGTAGTTTGATTTATCTTTAAAAAAAATGTTACATGGAGAAATAATTTTATTGTGATTTAGGTTTCCTTCTAGTGAAAGTATGGAGGATGAGTTTGATTTGGAAAATGCTGCTCATGTGAATAACACCATGAAATGAACAACTAGTAAATTGGTGTCAAAAATTGGAGTGAGTCCACAGTCTTTAAATTTTCAATGTTGAATCCAGTGCCTTCAGCATTAATATCTTTGGGTTTAATTGGTAAATAATTCAGAAATCTGTCTCCTGTTTTTCCTTTAGTCTCTTTGGGTTTCATGTTGTTTGCCCACTGATTTTGGTTTAATTTTCCAGGTAAGTATTTTTTCTTTCAACTTTTCCCTAGCAAATTTCAGAAGTCTGCAAGATATGTGAAGAAAATGGAAGGAAAAGCTGTGGGCTTGTTTACCACAGTATGTTTTCCCAAGAATGCTTTGTGAATATTAATCTTTTTTTTTCAATGGAAAAAATACTTTCTTAATCATTGTGGGAAGGTGGCAGTGCTTCAGTCACTGTAAATAAAACAGAATTCTCTTACAGTATTCTCTTTCAATAAACCTCAGGGTTTTTTTGTACTGTAAGCATTACAAAGATATTACTCATTAATTATAATTTGGAACTGAGCTTCAACTTTAGCTTTAAAACCTGTTCCAAGGAATAGAAAAGGAAAAGACTGGGAAATTTTTTGTATGGACATGTCCTCTGGCTGGATGTTTTTTTACCATGGAGGTAAATTTTCTTTGTGTGCTTTGGCTCTTGTTTTGAACTGCTCATTCTGAAGTAACAAAATAAAGGAAAAAAAGAGGCATACAGAAGCATGCTTTTGACCTGAACACAGCTACTAGAGAGCTTCCAATTTTCATGGTATTAAAGAACAAAGAGACTTCACTGAAGCACTGAGTAATAAAATGAAATAATGGAAAATGTGTCTATGAGGTTAAAATAATTGTGGTGATACAATACTGTGAGTACTATGCCAAAGCACAAAGGGACGATTTGTTCTTAATTTTTGTTTCCAGTGTACTCTGTTGTTAAACAGAACTCAACAAAACATTATCTCAGAATCAAAAGAGATCATTCTTAATGTCTGTCCTGCATGTGATAATGCTGATTCAAATATTTCTTGTCCAAATAATTTGTTAACTTACACTGGACCTCAAAAATCACAGGTTCAGCAACTTACCTAAAATAGCTGAATTCTGTTCATCTTGTTCAATATCAACTGGTGTAAATTCTTTAGATCAACTTGCCATTGTCGTTTAGGCTGAATAACTTCAATCATACAAAATGGCATGGATTCAGATGGAATTAAATGTGTGTGACTGTTTTGTGGAAGAAGGACGAAATTTTCTTAGCTGTTTCTTTGATATCAGAAGATCTGTCTGCTTTTTTCTATACTTTTTAAGAAGGCAAGTTCATTAAATTCCAGAGGATAACACTACTTGTGCCTTTCATTTGTATGTGTGGTCACTGTAAAGCAAGATAGTTGTTCCACAACTAACATTTTCATCTCAAGGTGCAAAAACATAGACACCTAAGGTGATGTTTTCTGGTTGTATGACTATGAAGCTAAAACTTCATTTTCAAAATCTTAACTTTTGAAACTTTTATCTTGTTTATCTGTGATGTGTTAGCAGCTGCTGCCTGTGTTATAGTTCTATGTCTGATGACAGGTACAAGTACCTTTACAAAATATTGTTTAAAAAGCCTGGTTTTACTGAAGTCGACAGCAGCTGCATCTGTTACCTGCAGCAGGACTAAGAATTTGACAGCAGCCATCAAGCAGCCTCTTGAAAGAGGATTCTCACTTAGAACAAAACTCTCTTACAGTTCTTATTCAGGATGAATTTTACTAAGGATTGACACCAAAGCTTAAGTGTAACATAAAGATCACAGCGTAGTCTGGCTCTGGACCTGAAAATTCCAGAGATATATCTCATCCTCTTTAAGTTGTATGGCCAGAGTTTTAATATGTACTTCTCTTGTTTATAAACCATTCTAGCACATGTTAAGTATGGAAAATACTGCATAGGAGAAACTATTTTTGTTGCTGTTTTAGATATAAACTATTGAATTTCACCTTTTGCTTAAATTGTGTGGATAATTTCCTTGATTGTCTTTGATGGGCTCAGTTAGGATTAGGGTATCGGTCATTGATCTCCTATACTGGGAAAATGCCATTTGTCACTGCTTACATTACTAATGATCTCAGAGATATAAAAGTGTATAAATCATTGAAGGTATTTGTATCTAAGAGACCTGATTTTTAATTTTTAAGGTGGTATTTTGGAACAACGTGATATTATTTGATAATTGTTTCATTTGACAGCTGTGTTGCTTTAATTTTGCCTCTTTTGATGTCTTGGACTGCAGATGTGTGTTTCCATACTAAAAAAGGTAGATGAATGCAATAGAGGAGGAGTTGGTTTAAGTCAAACAATATGAATGTGTTTTGATGGTCCCACTTACTTGAACAACTGCTTTTTGTTAGCATTTTTCATTGGTGTTTCATTTTGGACAACTCCAACAAAAAGAAGATTGACGAATAAAGCCTGTACAATCATCAGGTATACAAACTTGGCACTTGATTCAAGCTTGATGTTTCTTCCATTTTCCTTTTATAGAAAATGTTTCTTGTGAAAAAAACAGATGATGTCTAGGTTTGGCTCAACAAATACAGCTGGTGTTTGCATCCTTGAAGTCACTTGAGTTGCTTATTATCTTGACGTTAGTACCAATGGATTCCACTAGTTTGAAGAAATACATCTGACTTCTTTTCACCCCTTCCCCACCTTCATTTATACAATGAAGCGTTAGATCATACAATTTCTATAATTCTACATTTTAGGAGTTGCACTATAGCCTTGGATCTTCCCTCTGGACCCTTCACCCTCAGCAAAAGGTCTTTGCATCAATCTTCCTGCATATGTAGCTGAATTTCGTCATTCACTGAGGGAATTGTGATCCTGGAAATAGAAAATAAAGTACAGAGGCACCAGACTAATTAATTTATAGAACAGAATTTTTTTTTCATCCTCCTTAGTTGGAAAGAATAAAATAACGTCAGAAGGTTTTTGGTTGTTTTTAATTAATAACTGGCAGAAAGGTGGACTAAGTATTTTTTATGTCTGTTCAAATCAGTATTATGATGCAAGAAGAAAATTCCCTGCTGCTTAGAGGACGTACCTAAGACCTGGAAATGTTAAAGAGCCATGGATTTTTCTTACAGTAAGGAGACTGCTTTTAAATATCAGCAACTAATTTACCCCAAATAGCAGAACCTCATACAGGAAATGAATTAAAAATCTCTCTTACAATATGAAGATGTGTAGTCATCCTGGAGTGGGTAGATTTCCTGTGGCCTTTTAGACACTAACTGCAATAGAACAAGCACTTAAATTTTCTGTTTATGAAATTAAAGCTCATGCAGTTGTACTTCTATGGGTAAGATTTATGGTTAAATGTAATAAAAAGTGCAGGCCAGCCTGAGTCACAGCATTATTCCCTGTAGGGAACCACTGCAATTGGTGGGCAGTACTGGTCTAATCAGTGGGACTGTTGAGTCTCTGGAAGGGTTGAACAGATGGACTTTGCAGATGGGTTAGAGTTTGTTCAGAGGGAGTGTATCAACATTAATTTCTGGCAATTTTAAACTGCCCCACACTGAGGGTTACATGAAAGTCAAGTTAAAATTTATTGTAAGTGAGGGTTGGTGTTGTGCTCACCTGTCCAAGTCAGGAATGCTGTGCGTGGATCATCAGTTTCATCAGAGTCCATTCAGTAGCTGTATGTTTACACAGAGCCTTCACGTGCACAGCACAATATTCATTCCAACAGCCTCAAAACTGGAACAGGTTTCTGCATGACCTTTTTTCCTTTTTCTAGGTCAACTCAGGTCTCCTTACTTGTGTGATGGATCAAAGTGATCTACAGTTGTATTGGAATATTTTAAATAGTGTAGGTAGCTCCTGACTATCAATATTAATCATTCACCAACACTAATCCATACCATTTGTGTACAGAAGGGCAAACTCAACAATCTGGTATGTCATATTATAATTTTCATATAGTTATGGAATGGGTCTGTTTAAATCCTTTAGGCTACCGATGTCATCACTTGAGAATGAACAATATTTGCTATTTTCTTTTCAAGAAGGCACTGGAACGTCACTTGTAATCCAGGGTTGAATCTCCTTAAAACGGAAGTCCATGGTTTGCATTGATGTTTGTGGGTCAGGACTATGCCCTGAACGATTAGAATGTGGTTGCCATTGCACTGGGCAAATGTAAAGTGTTGGACTCATGCCACAGAGACCTCCAGGATCTGAGCTGGCTAATGTTGCTTATGCCTCACCGTGTCCACTTTTAATGGGGACACACTATACAAAGCTCAAAGGAGGATTGGAACTAGAAATGAGATAAAACAGACAGGAGCTCTGCCTCCTGAATAGCTACCCATATTTTTGAATATGATAGTAGTCTGTGCAGTTTAATGTTTTTCAACATTTGCTACACCAAATGATACAAAAAACTGAGGAAAGTAACATGGAGGAGTGAAGCAAATCATATGTATTAAAATATGTAATAAGTATGTGTATTTGAATTAGAAGAATATAAACACTTGCACTATGCCCAACAAATAAATATTGTTCCTACTAACCTTTATAGCAAATTTGCTGTTGATTCATTAAGGTCAGGAATTTACCTTGAAACAGAAAATGAGGTGGAGAGAGAAGTTAATTGGCAGTAGCTGTACTTGTCATCAGTGAAAGTGCAAATGGATTTTCTAATGCACGCTATTATCTTGAATATATGGTATGCTGTGGTAGCACACTGTGTGCCATATGCCTCACCCTTTCATGTTACTCCCCCTCATTTTTAATGACTCGTTCTGTATATTAAGTGTGGAAACTGTTCCAAGAGTGAGACTGGCACATTCTTTACACAGCTGAATTGACACGTCTGAAGCTGCCTCTGGCTACCGCTTACAGACTGCCTTGCCTTTCTTTCATGGAGAATATGTTTTGCCTAATTTTAGTCATGCAAACCCTTCAGCATGATGTTGTCATGAGTCCTTGCGCAGTAGAAGGCAGCAGTCAGCCTCCTTGGCCATATATGGCTTTTATGTTGTTGCCATATGCCTGCTCTGATATTACCTGAGTATCACATGCGTTTCTTTTTGTGTGAACTAAGCGTATTAGGGGGGAAGGAGAAGGTTTCCTGCAAGAGAGAAAACTGTCTATCTACTTGGGACTTAGGTAATGAGAGTAATGAAAAACAGCAATGAAGTAAGGAAAAAGAATTAATTCTATTTTATTTTATGTTCTCCTCACTGTAAAGAAGAAAATGCCTCCATAGCTTAAAAATAACATAGCTCAGACACTGGTAGTCAGGCCAGGGTTCCATGAGCTGCTTAGTGCCATAAAGCAGTACCGGGACATCTGATGGCATTAGAGCTGGGTCTTTGCTGCTGCTGTGTCACCAGAGCAGCCACCACTGTGCCCTGGCCCAGGCCAGCTGCCCCTCTCCCAGGCAGCTCCTGGGTAGGACTGGGGAGTGGGCTCTGTCTAACATCTAATTCTAGCTTGTGCCCTCTGTGTTTTGCAGACACAGGCACTTCAGTAGTAGAGACCTGATGAGTTCATTGCCAGGTGGCCTCAGTGTCAGAAAATGGTCCTGGCCACTTTTACTTTTTTATGTGTATATATATATATGAAAATATGCATATATAAACAAACAAAAAAACCACACATATATAAAACAAAAACCTTAGTTGTATAAAGAGGAGATTTGTGAATCGTATGCAATTAGCAATTTATTTTGAATGTCAGTGGGCCCTGAAAGTTTAACTCCTGTTAGTGTCCCTGAGAGTTGTGCTAAAATTTTTAGTCACTCAGGCACACACTTTAAAATACAAGTTAGTTTACTAAGTGTCTTTGTGGAGCCTCAAACTACTATTACTCTTTGAGTCACTTTTTGGACTGAGTTTTCATTTTCTCATCTGTTTTTAGAATGTTAACTCAGCTTTAAAGCTTGTGTGCTTTTTCTGAAGCCTATGCCAGCACACCTTTGCTTTCATGCATAGATGCGCCATTTAAAAAAAAGCATAATTTATTACATTTTCACATTTAAACAGGTTAGTTGGCACTACAGAGGCCTACAATTTGTCTTCTTTGCCTAAGCTTGACCTCTGCCAGTTGTGTATTCACATCTCTGCCTTAGTAAAGCCACTTTTTTTTCCTGTATGTATAGATATTATAGTTGTGCTCACAGCATCCTTGTACCTTCACTTATTTTAGCATTCATTCCTGTAATTCTCAAATTCAAGTCTGATGGTGGATTTTGACAACTCTTTTACACTGCTTTTCACTGTTTCTTTCCATTTCCTAACAGTTTCTGTCTTAGCCATCTCCACTGCTGATGTACAGTGCTGATCACTCCCTTTTCTCTCACAGATGCAGGGAAACAACCAGAGTAAAAACAGTTTAGTTGTTGGTTTATTTCAGCAAGTGGCGGTCAACTCTGTCCATTACCTGTCAGCTGAGGAAGCGTGAGAAATTGCTCCTAAAACAAAGGGTCATCTCCCTCCTAGGTTAGTCCTAATTGGTTTACTGTTCCATCCAAATTTTTTTAACACTCTATAGTTCTTAAATTTTCTTGTTTAATTGCTTTGTAATGTATAGGAAAAAAGGCTGAATATAAGTACTTGGCATTATGTTTGTGCTTCGTACAGATTAATTATGTGTTAGGTGTGAAGTATCTCCTGTTTGTGTTCAAGTTTCTAATGTTTTCATGTCAATTAATGACCTTGTTCTTGTGTCATGAGTCAGGGACAAGGAGAAACTTTATTTGCTTTCTCCATACTTCATCACGATGCACATTTGTCATTGTTGGCCTGCTCCTTTCAGAAGCTAATATTTTTTTATCCTTTCTGATTATTGTATGTGAGGTGTCCAGCCCTTTGATCATTTACACTGCTTTTCTCTGAACCTGGCCTAGTTCTGCAGTATCCTTTTTGAGACTGGGTAATCAGAAGCACGTACAGCATTCCAGGTGAGACTCCACCACTGATTTATATCATGGCATTACAATACTTTCTGCATTATTCACCATCCTATGTCTTATCCTTCAAAACATCACGTCTGCTTTTTTTACCACAGCTCAGCATTGAGCTGAGGTCCTTAATGAGTTTTCTACAGTGATACCAGACTATATTCAAAAGTTCATACAGTTAATTTAGGATGATGAAAGTACACTCTTCCTTTTTTCTTCTGTCCAACGTGGGTTATTTTGTATGTACTAGCATTGAGTTTCACTTGCCACTTTGGTGATTACTTTGGTTTCTCTTGTAAACTTCTCACAGTCCTGTCTGGGCTTGACCACCCTAAATAACTTTGAAGCATCTGCAGTTTTCCTTGCTTACTATTCAGCCTTTGTCCCAGTTTTGTTTCAGTTATACTTGAAAATAAAAAAAACCCTTGATTTTATACTGGTTAACTTACTTTTTCAGTAAAGCAAACTGAGCATTCACCGCTGCTTTTTTTTCTGTGTATCAGCCAATTTCGATTATGAAAATACTTCACAGCTCACATTTTTAATAGACTCTACTTACATTTTGAAAGGGACTTTTTTGAAATCTGATTTTTAAAAATGTTTTATTAAGGTACACACCAACTCCTGTTCTGCGCATGCTGCTGCATAAATCTACTTCTCTAATTGTCACCCCTCTGTCACATTTTTCCATGATGAAAAGATGTCTTGTGTTCTTGCAAACACCCCCAGTAGCAGGGTAAGCAAATGTCATAGGAGACACGGCAAAGCATGGTTCAAAATGTGTCATTCATATTGTTTCACCTGTTTCTTAAGGTCTCTGATGATGCCTCTCGAGCTATTTGTCCCAGATCTTAACGTGTCCTTACTCTTACAAAATTTTCACGAACATTTCCAGACTTTCCTGCTGCTTTCCTAATCACTGTTCCATAAATTTAAAATGATGACGTCTTTGCCTCTCCATCCAAGACACAGAGGACAGATTATTCCCTCATTTTTTGTGCTATCACAGTATCTGTAGTCTGCTTTTAGATTTCACCTTCACTCTTTTCTTCCTTAGGGTAATCATCCTCAGTATTTTTTTCAGAGCTCATGAGCTCTAAGGTTTGAATTACTGTTGTTCTATGCTGTATTATTTTTGGATCACGCACACCTTCTGTGCAGTGCCGTTCTACAGACTGGAGACAGCTGTCGCCTTTCCAAAGCTGAGCAGAGCCAAAGGAGGTAGTCACGTAAAGCTTATTTCAGGAAGGCAGTTCCAAGCATTGGAAAGCAAAAACATTGAGAATGTCAAAGAGAAGGAAAGCCCCAAATCTGCAGTTTGTTCCACTGATGCTTCTGGAGGAGTTTCCATTGGTGTTCCCAGATACCTGTCATCAGCTGACATCTCCGAATCTCAGTTTGACTCCTGAGACTTTGCTATCAGGACTGAGAAGTATGTTTGCTGGGACAGGTAGCATGAATAGCTTCAGCAGGTTTGGCTTTGTTTACTTTTATCTGGCATTTTATATTATGATTTTGTTGACCATCCCTGCTGATATTTTTACTGTAGAAGTACTACTGCAGTATCATTTTACACAATGTTAATAAGTCTATGAGATACCTTAGCTAAATATCTTAGTTTTTACAGAGCTTTCAAGGATGAGATAATGTCAACGTAATGAATTGTTTCCATTTTCTTAGTGGGATGATTCTTTGACTTCCTTGTTTGGGAGGGAATGAGAAGGCCCATGCCTTCTCTGCTGTAAATTATTTGCTTAAACTTTTTCAACTTTTTCATAAATAACTAGACGACAGTTTTGACACTTGTTATATTTTTGGTATAGTAATGCAGGAGATATGTGGAAAACATAACAATTGCTTTACAGATTCCACATAATTCAGTTTTCCTTTGAAGAGAGACTGGCAAATTGAGGTAGAGAAAGCTCTTTTTATGAAGTATGGATCAGAGAGAAGAGGATTAGGGTGTAATGTATTTTAGGCTTTATAACTCTAAATAAAAGTCAGAATTTGAAGAACTCTTGGAAAGTCACTGTATTTATGTGAATCAAACAAGGTAGAATAGTCCTAATATTCAGGTAGGCACTCTGCAATTATGAATACTCTGCTGTCTCTGGAATACCTTGTGTTTTGACAGCAGAGGAAAGAAGCAAGGCAAAGAGGCAGAGAGTGTAGAATGGTGTTTTGTAGAATGGAGCCCACAGAAAAAAATTAATGCGGCAAAGAACAAACACTTCTCTGATCCTGAATGATGGGCCACTGTGTACATTTTTTATCTGACTAAAGGTGTTCTGAGTTCTGCAGATGAAAACCAGCTGTTGCCTCGCCCAGGCTGTCAGTTGGCTCACTCAGTAAGGATAACCTACATGTAGCTTTGCTGAACCTTTTATTTTTCTGTTTCTCCCACAGCTTCTTTTAAAAAATTGTTCGTTTGTTTGCTTGCTTTTCTTGGAAATAAGGTAAATAGAACTGAACAGTGTCTTGTAGGTGCACGTGCAATACTGCTTTCTTAAAGGATTTTGTAGCATTTTTTTGAACATTCTTGCTGAATATTTGCCTTTTGGGACATTATTACACACATATGACAGCATTCTTAACTAATGATCATCAGTGATTGACAGTTCATTGAGAAGTAAAAAATATTCAGATTAGGCCATCTTTGCTTTGAATGGCACAGTCCCAGCTTTTACTTGTTGCTCTCCATTTGCCTAGCTTTGTAAAGATCCTCTGATAATCTCACAGCATTTAATATTGATTATCTACAACAAGGTTGTGTCATCTGCAGATTTTGCTGTTGCATTGCTTTTCACCTTTCTTGAATGACTCATTTTAGTATGGATGATTTGATGTCCCACCTTCAATTTACTAATGTGTTGTTCTTTTCTATGTACTTTTCTTTCAGATTGCAGTCTGTACCATGCCAGTATTTCATAAGATGTTCAACCTGTGTGAAAGCTTTTTGTGATGACTCATATAAAGTTTTTCTTAAATATTTACTTACAGAATTATTATTTTGCTGCCATTCAGACATTGACAAGGATTTTAGGATTGCCAGGGGTTAATGAGCCTGGGCTCTAAAGCTTCACCAATTGATTTTCAGGCTTTCTTGTGGGGAGTGTGAGGAGGAAGTATCTGTGTGGAAGTCTTAGGTATGAGAGCAATTCACACCAACGTGCCCAACCAGAATTAAGTAGTTCTGTTGCTGATAACCACATAACTGTGGGGCTGTGCTTGCAATGCAATGTATGTTTGGAAAGCTCTGTGAACCTCAAATGACCAGCTAGCACGTTGCAGTTTCCTACTCCGGGTAGTGTTCTATCTATTCCCAAGCCAACTAGTGTTTGTACATAAGGTGTAATCAGTCTTTTAAATGCAGTCTAAATACTTCAAGATTCTTGATAGTACCACTGGAGGATTTCCATTAGGACAATATGAGCACATTTATCTTTTTATTTTTAAACTACGTAGATATTTTTGAGAAGTCTGTACTGCGGTTCTGTCTTCTGTTCCAAGGGCTTGTAGAATATGCGTAAACTTGACCTGGTAGCCTCTGATTTCCTGCATTTCAGCTGCGACTCACATGCACATATCTCTGCTCACACAACTTGGATATTAAATATCTAAGAACTATATTACAGTCAGAGTATTCCTATTATAGGATGGACAATATAGGTTGAATGTCCTTTGTACATGATGCACAGTACATATTTGTTCATTATGATAAGCTGCCTATAAACCCATCTATATTAACACTTACCATCTGTTTTTCTTCTTGCGTAGTCAGATGATGTGGCTGTCTGAGAATCAGTAAATTATTCTGCCTGGCAGTTTTATCATCCTTGGTTTTGTTTGCATAAGTCTCCCTTCCTATTTCTAAACATATCCTGCTAGTCTTGTTAACTGTATGACTGATTTTTATCACCTATCAGCTCTTACTAAATATGCATAGATATCATTTCAAAGATAAAATTCTCCCACTTTTCACCAGTCTGAACATCTGTGAAGTTTGGATGTCTACATTTATTTCTCAGCCTTAGGACAATGTTTTCTGAAAGGGGACATTAATGCCTAAGGAACATACTTATACAACACAGCTTGGCAGGTACACAGGTGATTACTGTAATTAGGAAAGGAGAGCCCGGTGCATAATGCACAAGTAAACACATTCAGAAGTAACTGCTCAGCACTGGATTTAATTGTGTGACCATGTCCCAGCCACAGGCATTTTGCAGAGCTCTGAGATTTTGATGGTTCTGTGCCAGCTGACAGTTGCTGAGGACATGTCCCAAGGTATTCAACACCTTTAGGAGGAAACTCTCACCAGTGGAGTCTGCTGCTCTCCCTCTTCTTCCCTTTCCTACAACTAATTTTCAGTGACTGGCCTTGTCAGACTGTGGGCTCCAAACCCACACTGTGCAGTGGGAGCCTCTGTAATTACGGCACAAGGCATGCTGGGCAGAGGTAGTTCAAGCTGCATCTGAGGACCTTACCCAGGATGTCGTTAGTGTAGCAATGCCTGTGATTACCGGCTCAGTATAAATGAGGCTGTTGCCTGAAGAGCTCTGTGCCAGCACCACACTGCTCCCAGCTCAGGAGGTGGCTCATGTGGAAGTATTTCAGCTCTCCCTGCAAGGCACTGTTTTGTCTGTATTAACACACTTTTTTACCTCTCTGCTAACTTTGCTTTTAATCCCTGGCTCAATTTATGCTTTCCAGCCTTAATTGCTATCTGTTTTACTGCCTCCCTTGGGAAAGGTTGTTCTTTTGAGTCAGTGAACATGTGGAAAAGGATTTATGATGTAATGTGTAACAGCTATTTCATTCTATTAGGGCAAAATCTATGCTGCTGTTAGCATTTTTTAACCAATGTGTTTCAAAATAGATCTTACTGCAAATGCATAAGACAAGTATGCCATAAAGCTGGGACATGAGGCACAAGAGCAAAATCAAATACAAAATCCATGTTGTTGCAAAAATACTCGATAAAAAATGTCCGTTCCAAAAATGTTTGTTTGAGCAATTACTGCACGTCTTTTGCCATGATGGGTTCCATCATGACAGCAAATGTAAATACCCTTGCTTTTTTAGGTTTATGATGAGTATAACTCACACAATACCAATTCTACCCTTGGGCCTATTCATTTTCTATTGCACTGTTATGCTCATGTGTCATCAGTCTGACTGGATACTTTTTCTTTTGTTTTATTCTCAGTAAGCTAAATGTCCACGTTTGTAGACTAATTTGGAAATGTGAGGCAGAATTTATTCCTTAGACAAATGGGGCCATCTGCTCCCTAGTGGAATGACAAGGTCTGGGGCTGAGAATGAGCCTGTAGTTCAGAAAAAAAAAAAAAAGAAGGAAAAAAAAAGTTCTCAGGCAGGAAGATTAATCCTTCTTCCTTAGGGAAAGAAAAAAATCCCAGTCTACTCACTGATATCTGTGCTGGCATCTGTTGTGGTGCTCAACTGCTTGTCATGACATGATGACCAATAAATCCAGGTGACTGGAACTGCCAGGTTCATATCCCTTGTCCCTGAGACTCCCTTAGACGTAAGCTAGACTTGTGGCTAGTATAACCTGAGTATTCAGAAATGATGCATCTGTAAAATTGATTTTAAAGGAATGAGAGAAAAATGACAGGAGCTTGCTGTCACATGTTTCATGCAAATGGTGTTTCTCTGGAATGCTGATAGGCTTCTGATAAATCCATTAGATCTTTCTGAGCTCCACAGTGATCTTCTGCATGGCAAATGACAATGAGCCTATTATGGAATTTAACTTCTCAGCTCATTCCCTAAGCAGGCATCACTCGTATTTAAATACATGTATAATTAGTGTCTCCCTTGGATTCTGTAGGTAGGTTTCATCTTGCCAGTGTCATTCCTGTTCGGTTCTAGCTGTGCTGAAACAAGGAAAACCAGTGAGCTGATGACATTGAAGTGGGTCATGCCTGGTGTACAGTTTAGCTGCATAAATACTTCTGATTTGATTTGAGGAAGTATAAATATTTTGATCACATGCCAGAAATATGAGATAAACTTGTCCAATTAATAAAAAGATTAAAAGACGAGTAACGAGGCACAAAGCACAAGTACATACACCCACACAGCCCTAGCATCCATCTACACTGGAGTGTGTAGGAGGCCTCACAGATGTTTATTTGTCAGAATCAGATAGCTGTTTTCCATACTGAAAGCAAACTCAGATCTTGAGAGGGTGTAGATGTCTGAAGTCTGAAGAAATATGGTGAATCTCCTCTTATATCTATCAATGTCTACACGAATTTAATTTTAATCATTTCAGTAACTATGCTTCTACTCAGGCAGGAATAAAATGTTAAAATTTTAAAATTTTTACAGCAGTGTGAAGTTCCATTTGAGCTCAGCAATGAGGGTAACTGGTTTAAACAGCACTTGGCAATAACAGCTTTCTAGATAAAGCAAACAAGAAATATTTGGAATCATCAATCTTTCAGGTTTTCAACCTCCAAGTGCTGCATGACACAGTAGTGTGAACTTATTTCATTTTCATTCACCATAATTTCTCTAATTGTTTTTAAAGATTAATTTCTTCTGCCATATTTTAAAGTAGGCTGTATTTATTTTTAGAAGGAAATGCAATTTTTCTGCTTGTAGTGTGCTAATGAGGGCTATCAGTGTTCTAAAATCAATGTCATAAGTTGTCCATAAAGATAACCATAGAATAATATTCTAATTTCTTTTTTAAAATAAGTGAATTGGTCCATTTATATAGTCTCATTTGCTGTGAGCAGCAATTAACTTTAATATTTTGATCACGACCGATTACTTACAGAGCAAAACTGTTTTTTTCATAGCAAGTAGGAAAACTCTTCTGTCTCACTGTGACACTGATAGTACAGCATATTGCCATATAGTCTCATAGTTCAGGCTAAGCCCGCTTGTTAAACAAGTGAAAAGCTGAATACATACATAAACTTTGGTCTGATTCTGCAAGCATGCATTGCTACATTGCAGCTTACACTGAGTCTTGATTACTAAGGTCAATATGTTAGGTTGTGGATTCCTGAGTTAGGTAGGAGAGATTTCCAGTGTTGCATTAGGAAGCACACAGGCCAGGTTTCCTGCTCTTGTGAAGTGCTGCTGGTATCAAGGGGTTTTGCAACCTACATGCATTGACTCCCACAGATGATCAATACAGGAACTCTTCGTTTAGGCATCTGTTTTCCCAGAGGTTTATAATACCACTGTTTCTATTTTGGGATAATGTCTGGACAAGCAGAATCATAAATTCAGATCACATCTCCTAAATAAAGAGCTGATGATGAATTAGGGAAGAAAGTTAATTATTTTTGACTTTATTTTTTTATTTTATATAATCCCTATCCTTGTTTTTAAGAATACATTTTGGTATTGTTCCAGTGAAGTCAGCAGAAGACCTCCCTCTGACTTTAACAGAGGAAATGTTTTGTTTTTATTAAGTATATTTTATGTAAAATCCTTCAAAAGTCAAAGAGAGCCATCTGAGTTTTTCTTTGAAGTTTTGAGAACCTGCTGGAGTTAAAATATAACTGTTAACAGCTCCAGCAACTGAGACTCTTCCTGCAGCATAAATTCATGGCTATCCTAGGTTCTGTCACCGGAGTTTGCAGAGGTATCAACCTGACAGCAAAAAGTCCTACAGTGGTATTCGTGAATGCTGCTTCTTGGGTGGGAAGGACATCAGAAGAAAGTATTTTATTAAGAGTGCCAACCTATATTTAACTGTGCAAGGAAAGGTGTGGGGTTTTAAAAACAGTTTTTGTGTCTTTTAAAAACATTTTCTTCTAGTAATTTTGGCCAGATTTTTTTTTTTATTTATTTTAAGTCACAGCAGGCCAATGTAATTGTGGTTTCTCTTATATTAATGTGTTAGATGGCGTTACTGCAGAGGCCCAGCTGGCTTAGGGAATACTTTGTCCATCTGCATGTGTGATCAACTTACCCTGTATTTGCTGGTGGACCAACAAATGCACAAGACTGTTCTGTCCTGGTAGCTCTAATAGCACTGATTAGAGCTCAGTCTGATTTAGACATACTTGGTTATTAATCTGTGGAAGGTAGGGAGGACTGCAGTGGAATGCATAGTAAAACAAATCAGGAATCTGGAGGAAATGGAATATATCAATTCCACTACTCAAAAGACTACTAATGCATTCATATTTCAGTGTTTGCAACCTTCTTTATTTCTAAAGGAGTTTTTTAGTTGGACAGGAATGTTGTTTTGTTTTTTTAATAGGCAGATTTTACTATAGTTCTTAAAATTACTAAGAAAATAGTTCTAAGAACTGTTACAATCATAGAATCACAGAATGGTTTGGATTGAAAGGGACCTTGAAGGTCATCTCCATTGACAGGGAACCTTCCACTAGACCAAGTTACTCAAAGCCCCATCCAGGTTGGCCTAGTTACATAATCAGGATTTATTGAGGTGCCTTTTTTTTTTGTTTGTTTGTTTTTGTTTTGGTTTTTTTGGTTGTTTGTTTGTTTTTTTTGGTTTGTTTTTTTTTTTTTTTTTTTTTTTTTTTTTTTTTTTTTTTTTTTTTTTTTTTTTTTTTTTTTTTTTTTTTTTTTTTTTTTC